>JASDQU010242733.1:30200-70316 GCA_032191745.1 Picea mariana
CATATGCCTCCCCTCTGCACTTTCTCACTCTATTCATGTTGTATTCTTCATTACATATAGTTCAACTTGTTTTACAAAGAAACAACGACCTTCCTTTGTCTCGACATATTTCTTTTATTCATGCTCTCATCATCTGTTACACTCTACATCTCCAATGCTCAATGTCAGTAATATCAGAACGCTCAAGAGCCATGATTCCAATGCTCAGGAACAATGATTCAACCGCTCAGGAATGATGATTCAGTTAGTGAATTGAATCGTAAATGATCAATAAATAACGAGATAAAACAACACCCTTCGATCAGATTCGGTTTGATCAGCATCGTTGGATTATACACGTAGAGGCTTTTTGATCCATAGGTCCTCGTGAACTTTATTTAAATCTCTTATATCACATGACCAACGGAGGTGACCAAATGCTAGGCTTAATGAGCACTTGAGCGCTTATCAATTCAATGATCACGATTCAATCTTCTGATAAGATGGATGGCTGACGGAACTTCTCCCTTCGGAACTTTGGGTTTTCAACTTTTCAAACCTTCGAATCAGATCGGATGGTTTATTTCACGGAAACAAATCAATGGTCATATTTGATCCTTACACTCATCCTTTTATTGTTCAATCCGATGACTGACTAGGACTTAATCAAACATTGAGATGGACGGATGTTGGAACTTCTCCCTTCAGAACTTCAGGATTTCAACTTTTCAAACTTACACTATCCTTCCATTGCACTATGATCAACGGTTGAGAATACACCCAAAGTGATCTTTCAGATTAGACGATTCATGTCCTTCTTGACATGGTCTGCCACATGTCCTTGCTGACATGGTCTGCTGATGTGGTATGCCACATATCCTTTCTAACGTGATATCCCATATGTCCTTTGCTGATGTGGTCTGCCACTTGTCCTTGCAGATGAGGTTTGCTGACGTAATTTGATGACGTAAATCTCCTTGATCTAATGATCATCGTATGTTCTCCAGATATGATGGTCCTTATTCGTTTTGGATTTTTAGCTCTCCAGGATTCGGGTTTTTCAAATCTCAAACTGAAAAATCTGAAGTGAGATTTTTCTAGAGCTTAACCTCCTCGCATATTTATACTCGAACTAAATGTTGTTCGTCGATCATGATCTTGGATCGATGTCTCGATATGTCTGCGATGTAGCTCTTCTATCTTATCGTGTCCTTCCACTTAGAATGATCCAACAACTGACAGAAATTCACATAAATGAGATCTCAGATCTTTTACCTCGCTTATCCTATCCTTCCACTCGAAATGATTTGACGGTTGATGGGAATTTAGGTTTGATTTGACGACTAAAGGATATTCAGATAATTGAACTCTCAACCCTTTTACCTCGCTTAACCTATCCTTCCACCTTAAAATGATCTGACGACTGACGAGAATTTGGGTTTGATCCGACGATTGGTGGGTATTTGGATAATCAAATTCTCAACCCTTTAGCCCCGCTTATCCTATCCTTCCACTTAAAGTGATCTGACGGTTGTGAAGATTCTCAAAGAAGATAAACAATCAAGGATGGTTGCGGAATCACAACTTACGAGTGATTTAACTCGTAAAAAAACTCCACAATTTGAAGTTGTGCACCATTGATGAGTCAACCATAATCGTCGATATTCAAGGCTATAATATCTGACGGTCCTAACTAATTGCGGGATTGGAACTAGCGCGATATTTAATTCTCCTTCCGATCTCTGCAATATATCCCTGCCGTTGATCTGGAGATTGTCCATCCAATGGTCACATCTCAATCCGACTTAATTTGATCACTTGTTGGATCAACCAAAGTCGTCGATATCCGAGTCTATGAGATTTGACGATATAGACCAATTGTGGGATTGAAACTAGCGAGATGTTTAATTCTTCTTTCGCTACCCGCAATTCAACACTGCCATTGATCTGGCAATTGCGCATCCGACGATCACAACTCAATCCGACTTAATCTGATCTCTTGTTAGATCAACCACAGTTGTGAATATCCAAGTCTATGATATTTTATGATCTATACCAATTGGGAGATTGGAACTAGCGGGATGTTTAATTCTTCTTTCACTCCCCGCAATTCATCCCTGCCATTGATCTGGCTTGCAGATCCGATGGTCACAATTCTCCAATGGTCCTCAAGCCCACGGTCACTCATATGACTAGCGTCCATTATATGAGATGATCAACACCATCAATTTCTTGATCGGACGTCTGTTGAGGCTTCTCACCGTGAGCTTACACTTTTCCTTCCGAGCTTTGATCTCTGCATACTGTTCGCTCCTCCTCCTAAGCTTATGTTTTTTATTCTAAGCTTTGATCTCTTCTTACTGTTCACTCCTCCTCCTGAGCTTATGATTTTTTTATTTTCCATCGTCATTGTTGTTCTTTCCATCAATGACAAGCACACTCTTCCTATAAAATATGCCAACAATCTCCCCCTTTGGCATTGATGGCAACCCTGAAAGGCTGCTTAGATCTCCAACTGTAGCATCCAGACCATACCTTCTTCTCCCCCTTTGACATCAATGTCAAATAATACAGAGAGCAAATCTGTGCTCCCCTTGAACAGATATACTAGGAGCACTCTCCCCGTGATCAGATCGACTATTTTAGCTGGATAATGGGGTCATGCCTTTGTAAGCAGTTTAGTGAATATATTAGAAATCTGATCTTTGGATGGAATATAATGCAAAGAAACAACAATGTTGGTCATCTTTTCCCTCAAGAAGTGATACTTGATGGGTATATGCTTGGTCTTGGAGTGAAATACATGATTCTTTGACACACTAATTGCACTAGTATTATCACAATGAATTGGGATTAGTGCAATATTTTTACCTCCAAGTCTGCATGTGTTTGAATCATCCACAATACTTGGGTACAACACGTGGAAGCTGCAATGTATTCAAATTTTGTAGTTGATAAGGAAAATGAACCTTTCTTCTTGCTCAACCATGCTACAAGGGAATCTCCTAAGAAGAAAGCACTTCCAATCGTTCTTTTTCTTTCGTCCACAGAGTTAGACCAATCAACATCTGAATATACTGATAGTTGAAAATTATGATTCCTAGGATACCATAGGCCATAGTTCATCCTTCCTTTCAAATATTTGAATATTCTTTTGACAGCTATCAAATGAGTCTTTTTAGGTGCAGACTGATACCTTCCTACCATTCCAACAACATGCATTATGTCTGGATGAGATGTTGTGATGTACAACAGGCTACCTATCATAGAACTATATGAACTTTGATCAAAATCAGGTGAGTCATCATCCTTGCTTAGCTTGCACCCAGTGGCCATAGGTGTGCTCACAACTGTATAATATTCCATTTGAAATCTTTTCAATATTTCTCTTAGATATTTCTCCTGAGAAAGAAATATTCCTTCAGACCTCTGAGTAATTTTTAGACCAATAAAAAATGATAGTTCCTCTATCATAGACATTTCAAATTTAGACTACATGGCATAAGCAAACCATTGTACCAATGAAACAGTATTACTTCCGAAGATAATGTCATCTACATAGACCAACACAATGAGAAAATCATTATACTCTATTTTGATATATATATTGTTGTCAACTGTTCCTCTCTTGAACCCTTTTTCTTGAAGATACTTATCCAGTCTGTAGTACCAAGCACAAGGAGCTTGTTTCAACCCATATAAGGCTTTCTTAAGCTTGTAGACAAAGTCAAGGTTATCTGACAGTTGGAAACCTTATGTTTGTTCCATATAGACTTCTTCTAGATCTCCATTAAGAAATGATGACTTAACATCCATCTGATATACTTTAAAGTTATTATGACATGCATAGGCAAGAAAAATTCTTATGGCTTCCAATCTTTCCATTGGTGCAAAAATTTCATCAAAATCCTATCCTTCAATCTGTGCATAGCCCTTACAGACCAATATTGCTTTGTTCCTGAAAACTTGTCCCTGCTCATTCAATTTATTCTTAAAGACCCATTTGGAACCTATGACATTTTTACCTTTAGGTATAGGAACCATCTTCCAAGTATTGTTTTTCTCAATCTGGTCAATTTCATCATTCATGGCTTTAACCCAATGGTCATCTTCACTAGCTGCATTAAAGTCTTTAGGTTCAAGAAAAGACAGAAAGGAAATCTAAGATTGTTCTGAGACATGATTGAACTTCTTTCTTGTCTGAAATCCTTGGTTTAGATGACCAACTATCTAATGTTCGGGATGATTCTTCCTAATAGCTCTGGAGGGTGTCTTTGTCTTGATCTCCTAGTTTGAGTCCTGCAGAGTATTTTTATCTAACTCAGAGTCTTCTCCTTTTGATTCTTGGACCTTTTCATCTTTAGCTTCAACTATTTCCTCTATAGCAGACTCAATATTGCTCACCTCTCTTACTGGAACTCCTTCATTAACCCTTTAATCAATGCAATCAACTAATTTAGACAATCTTTTATTAAATCATCTATATCCTTTACTATTGGTATCATATCCTAAGAATATGCCTTCATCAACCTTGTCATCATACTTTCCAAGGTTTTCATTATTGTTATTTATGTAGCACTTACTCCCCAAGACTTTGAAGTGTTTGATTGAAGCAGGTCTTTCATACCACAGTTCATAAGGTGTCTTGTCACTGTGTGGTTTGAGGTGGGCTTTGTTAAGAATATGGACTAGTGTGTGTATTGCTTCTACCCAATAGTTTTGACCAATTTTCTTCTCATTCATCATTGACCTGGCCATTTGTTGAACTGTTCTGTTTTGCCTATCAACTACTCCATTTTGCTATGGAGTTCTTGGGATTGTGTATTCTCTCTTGATCCCTTGTTTATCAAATAATTCCTTGAAATCACTTGACATAAATTATCCTCCTTTGTCTAATCTTACTGCCTTTAACCTATTACCTATTTGATTCTTAGTTAAAGCCTTAAATATTTTAAATTTCTCAAATGCTTCAGCTTTTTCTTTGAGAAAAGAAACCCAAGTGATTTTGGAATAATCATCAATGATCAACATGAAGTAGTTTTCCTTCCCTGTGCCTTCCTGTCTTGATGGTCCACATAAATCCATATGAACTAATTGGAGTGGCTTCTCTGTTGAAGTAGAGCTCTTGGATTTAAACTGTGTCTTGGTTAGCTTTCCTACTTGGCAGGGTTTACACACATAATCTTGTGGCTTTGATATTCTTGGAATATCTTTTACTGCCTCAAGAGTTTTGAGCTTGATTAAGTGGTCAAAGTTTAGATGTCCAAGTCATCTATGCCATAACCAACTTTCATCATGTTTTCTTAGATGACACTCTTCTCTATCTTCTTTCAGCACATATACATTATTCTCTGTCCTTATGCCTTTAGCCACCACTTGTCCTGAGTTTACAAACTTTATCTTACAATCTTTGGAAGTGAACACCACTTCACATCCTCTATCACACATTTGAATTACACTAAGAAAATTATGTTTCAGCCCATCTACAAGAAGAACATCCTGGGCTTTTCCTTTACCATTACTCAAACTCACCATCCCTTTACCCTTGATTTTACCTGGTTCATCATTTCCAAAGGTCACATTTCCTGTTTTGATTTTACTTATAGACATAAAATTATCCTTGTCTCCAATCATGTGCTTTGGAACATCCACTTTCTATATACCAAGGGTCTTTTTGTTTTTGAGTTGAAAGTACTAGACCACATTTTTCACTATATTTCTTTTTCCATGTGCTGGCATTTCTAGCTAAGGGTTTTATCCTTGGATCTTCTTTGTAATTCTTCAGATGGCAGTTTGTAGCTTTGTGGCCGAAGTTATGACAGTTATAACATTTGAGCTCATTATTCAACAGGTGAAAGTGATTGGTGCAACTTTTTCTACTCATTGGCTATTTAGTTCTATGTTGCAAAGATTTTTTATTTCTTGATATCCTCAGTTGCATGTCTCTAAACTTAATTTGACAATTTGCAATCTTATGACCAAAATTAGAGTAGCAAAAATAGTAACCATGGAAGAAATTTTGGTACTTGAAGGATGGCCTTCTTCTTGGAATTTGTTTCTTCAGCTTCTGATATCTTTGTTTTTTATCAGGGATCATCTTGTCTTTATTGGCTCTTGGTGGCAGAGTAATCACATGGTATGATTGTCTGCTGACTTGGAACTTGATCATCTTTACTGACTCTTTGCTTTCTGGTTGTTTGCTGCTTGAACCACTTACATAACCTAAACCAGTCTTCAACAAAGGAGATCTCTATTTTCTCAAAATGTCATTTAATTCTACTGAGGCTTTAATGCTTGGAAGATTTTGGAGATACAATGCTTTAAACTTCTCCATCTCTTTTCTAGTTCTTCCTACCTCTTCTTCCAAGGCTTCACATCTTGCCTTCTTCTCTGATAACTGTTGTTTTAGAATTTTCTCTATTTCATTTGCCTCTTCTAATTATACTTTTAGCAAGGCAAAGTCTTCATCAGGTTTTTTACTGTCTTTCTTGAATTGTATCAACATTTTTTTTTTCTTTTTCTTCTTAAATCTGAGTCTAGCAATTTATTCTAGATCATTGATCAGTTCTCCTTCCAAGTCAACCACAACTTATTCATCATCAACATCACTTCCTGTGCTTTTATTATCATATTCCTCCTTGTCCATAAGCATAAAGTCATTAACCCTATGTTCACAAGCATAATCACTATCTGTGTCTCCTGAAGAGTCATCATTGTTTACACATAAACTTTTCTTTTTACCAAATCTATTGGATTTGCACTTCTCTTCACCTTCAACATTTTGTTCCTTCTTCTTGTGTGGACACTTAGATTCAAAGTGACCTATATTTCCACAGTTAATACATTTGAAGGGAAACTTGCCTTGGTACTTTCCCGATCCTTTCTTTAGTCTTCTCACAAATTTTGCTTCAATTTCATCAGGCTTAGAATACTCATTCTTATGTGCTTTAAATGATGCTTCTCTAGAGGTGGGTTTATCTTTACCTATCCTCATTTCATAAGCAGTCAAAGTTCCTAGGAGTTGGTTAATAGGTAGAGATTTTAAATCATTAAGTTCTTCTATAGCAGAGACCTTTGGGTTGAACCTATCTGGTAGAGATCTCAAAAAATTTTGAAGTAAAGAGACATCCTCAATTTTTTCACCAAGTCCTTTAATTGCATTTACTAGTTCTTCAACTCTCAGAAAGTACTTCCCAACAGTTTCATCCTCTTTCATCTTTATCTTTTCAAAATGTAATATGTAGGTTTGAAGCTTGGCATCCTTTACCTTCTCATTACCTTCATAACTGGTAATGAGTTTATCCCACATTTCTTTGGCAGATTCTAAGTGCATAACTTTTACAAATTCTGATTCTGCAAGCCCACTCATAATAGAATTCATAGCCTTAGCATTGAAGCTGAATTCTAGGTTGTCATCCTTAGAAGCTAGTACAACTGGCTTTACATAACCAGTCTCTACCACATCCCATACATCTGCACCTGAAGCCATTATGTAGGTTCTCATCCTAACTTTCTAGAAGGCAAAGTTTGTTCCATTGAACATGGGGGCCTTATTCGTTGAATTTCCTTCATGTCTAGTGATGTTTAAGGTCTAGGATATACCCTTAGATAAAAGGAACCCGTTGTGATACCAATTGTTAGACAACTGAGAGGGGGGGGCAAGGTGAATCAATTGTTATCGTGCTTAAAAAATTATACCCATTTTAAGATGATTACATAACACTTAATGATGATCACAATAATTCAAGGAAGTAAGCAATAGAGTATTCAACATCAATCACACACATGAAGTATACAGAGACAAATATTCCTGAGGAAACCTATAAAGGGATAAAACCTCTTCTTCTTAATATCATAAGTAGTCTTTATTTTCTATACATTATAATTCTTATGAGAACCCACTCTTTGTGAGGCTACCACCTCTGTTTTACAAGTTGCAACTTGCTGAGAGCACAAAAATATCTGGTTTCTCTAGCACCCACTAGAAGGAAGCACCAACTCCCTGAGTGTTCCAACACCAATTGGATGCAAGCACCAACTTCCAGTCACACAGGCACCAACCTGTATAATAGAGAACAATGGTTCTCCCTTGCACTACCCTACCACCCTAGTTTTTCTAGCTGCGACCAGATGGAAGCTACAACTTCCTGTGTTCAAGCACCCACTTGATACTCTGAGGAAAAAAATCCTCCCTAGAACTACCCTACCACCCTGAGATATAAATCTTTGCTTGCTGAAATTTATTACATTGATACAAAATTTATCAATGACTTACTAGTCTCATCATTGTTCTGCTACACTGCTCTGCTCTACCTGCATCAGTGTCTTTCTGCTCACATATTCTTACGCTTTATTCTCTTTGCACCATATCTATTCTATGCGCTATGCCTACCCTCTGCACTTTATCACTCTATTCATGCTGTATTCTTCATTACATACAACTCAACTTGTTTTACAAAGAAACAACAACCTTCCTTTGTCTTACCATATTTATTTTATTCATTCTCTCATCATCCGTTACTCTCTACATCTCCAATGCTCTATGTCATTAATCTCAGAACACTCAAGATCCATTATTCCAATTCTCAAGAAGAATGATTCAACCACTCAGGAACGATGATTCAGTTAGTGTAGATGAATTGTAATTGATCAAGAAATCACGATATGAAACAAAAACCCTTCGATCAGATTCAGTTTGATCAGCACCGTTGGATTATACATGTAGATTATTTTTGATCCATAGGTCCTCGTGAACTTTATTTAAATCTCTTATATCACATGACCAACGGAGGTGACCAGATGCTAGGCTTAACGAGCGTTTATCAATTCAACAGTCACGATTCAATCTTCTGATAAGATGGATGGTTGATGGAACTTCGCCCTTCGAAACTTCAGGTTTTCAACTTTTCAAACCTTCAAATCTGAACAGACGGTTTATTTCACGGAAACAAATATATGGTCAGATTTGATCCTTACACTCATCCTTTCATTGTTCAATCTGATGGCTAGGACTTAATCAAACATTGAGATGGATGGCTGTCAGAACTTCTCCCTTTGGAACTTCAGGATTTCAAATTTTCAAACTTACAGTATCCTTCCACTGTACTATGATCAATGGTTGAGAATACACCCGAAGTGATATTTCAGATCAAACGACTTGTGTCCTTGTTGACGTGGTTTGCTGACGTGATCTCCCATATGTCCTTTTCTGACGTGGTCTGTCACATATCCTTGCGGATGAGGTTTGATGACGTAATCTGTTGACGTAGATCTCCCTAATATAAGGGTCATCATATGTTCTCCATATCCGATGGTCCTTATTCATTTCGGATTTCTGGCTCTCCAGGCTTCGGGTTTTTCATATCTCAAAATGAAAAATTTGAAGTAATATTTTTTTGGAGCTTAACCTCCTCGCATCTTTATACCCAAACTAAATGTTGTTCATCGATCATGATATTGGATCGATGGCTCGATCTATCTGTAATGCAACTCTTCTAGCTTATCCTGTCCTTCCACTTAGAATGATCCAACGACTGATGGAAATTCACATAAATGAGATCTCATATCTTTTACTTCGCTTATCCTATCCTTCCACTCGAAATGATCCGATGACTGACGGGAATTTGGGTTTCATCCGACAACTGACGAATATTTAGATAGTTGAACTCTCAGCCATTTTACCTCGCTTAACCTATCCTTCCACTTTAAAATGATTCAACGACTGACGAGAATTTGAGTTTGATCCGACGACTGACGGGTATTCGGATAATCAAATTCTCAACCCTTTAGCCCTGCTTATCCTATACTTCCACTTAAATTGATCCGATGGTTGTGAAGATTCTCGAAGAAGATCAATGATCAAGAATGGTTACGAAACCACAAATTTCAAGTGATTTAACTCTTCACCAAAACTCCATAATTTGAAGTTGTGCATAGTTGGTGAGTCAACCACAATCGTCGATCTTCGAGGCTATTAGATCTGACGGTCCTGACTAATTGCGGGATTGGAACTAGCGCGATATTTTATTCTCCTTCCTCTCTTCGCAATCTATCACTGTCGTTGATTTGGCGATTGTGCATCTAACGATCACAAATAAACCCGACTTAATCTAATCGCTTGTTGGATCAAACACAGTCGTTGATATCCGAGTCTATGAGATCTGACGATATAGACCAATTGTGGGAGTGGAACTAGTGACATGTTTAATTCTTCTTTCGCTCCCCGCAATTCATCCCTGCCGTTGATCTGGAAATTGCGCATCCGATGGTCACAACTCAATCTGACTTAATCTGATTGCTTGTTGGATCAACCACAGTCATCGACATCTGAGTCTATGAGATCTGATGATCTAGACCAATTGCGGGATTAGAAATAGAGAGATGTTCAATTCTTCTTTCGCTCCCCACAATTCATCTCTGCCATTGATCTGGCTTGCAGATCCGATGGTCACAATCCTCGAATGGTCCTCAAGCCCATGGTCACTCACATGACTGACGTTTGTTATGTGAGATGATCAACACCATCAATTTCTTGATCGGACAACTGTTGAGGATTCTCACCCCGAGCTTATGCTTTTCCTTCTGAGCTTTGATCTCTGCATATTGTTCGCTCCTCCTACTGAGATTATGATTTTCCTATTTTCCATCATCGTTGTTGTTCTTTCCATCAATGACAAGTACACTCTTCCTGTAAAATATGCTAATAAAATATGCATATCATGTGCTCAACAACCAACCAAATTAAATTGCAATCATATCCACACACAAAGTGAAATTGGGGCATGCATAAAATCATACTTTGACTTTATCTTTAACTAGACTTTAAATCTGGCCCATCCAAATTGTTTTAGGATGCATAATCATCTTCAATGCACATTGGTGTTGTCAATGAACTGTTGATCTCAAACACCTTTACTCACCAAAATTGACACCACAAATAGTCATTCAATAGATGACAAGTCATCATGAATGAGACATCATGGCCACAAGCACAATGCCCCCAAAATACAATGATATGGTACACATCATTCACCTTGAGGTATTTTTTTTTCCATGCTACCTTACTCAATAAGGTTCTCATAGTCATCATTTCCACTGCCCTAATCAAGTATGTTACGAGAAAAATCTCTCTATGGCATGGAGTAAAACACAATAGACATAACGCATGTATAAATCAACTCTAATATCAAGTATGCTATATAAATGAAATGCTAACAAGACAAGGGCAAGGAACTACCTCTTCTGGACGTTCAATGAAGACCACCGTTGAACACGCAAATCAAAGATTTATACTTGCAACTTGTCCTCAACAACCAAGATACATAAGCATATGGTGATAATATATAATTTTAGCATATAAAATATCATAATCCATTAACACACATAAAAAATACACCCATGGAATAATAATTCAAATATTTGCAAGATATCAATTGGATGAGAAAATATTATTTCTATTAAAATAATCAACAGAAGTATACAAGTGACAAACCTCTGTGTCGGCACGTCTTGGAACCGAGAAACTAAGTCCCTTCCAGTTGGGACTCCACCAATTCAATCCTCCACTAAAGGAAAGCTCATGTAAAGGAGACAATGAGGTTCTCCATCAAAGAAGGAAGAACTTGGGGGCTGAGAAATGTGTTCAGACTTTAAAGGATAAAGAGATGCAGACTCAATGTGAAGTAGAAATTTCTCTAGAGCATATTTGCTCTCAAAAGTTGAATTCTCTCCTCTTCCATGGATTGGATATGGCTCAATTTATATCCTTCAAATGAAAATGAAGGGTCGAGTCGGAAAGTTTCCAGTAAATGGAAGGTCAAGGATCATGGATCTCATGATGTGAAATGGAAACCCGACACAATTTTTAATTTCGAGCACCAAACTCGATGTATGCGGGCTCTAGTGGTGAAAAATGTGTATACACATGCTGTCTAACTGGTAGGGCATGTATATGTGTTATTGGACTAATCGGTAAGTGCATACACAAACTTATCTCCCTAACTTCAAAAAGAAATTAGAACAAAATAGGGAAAAATAAAATCTTCTCCTTATATTTCATTGTGATATAAACTAGTTTTATAAGGGTTAAATGACACACCTTTTAAATGTTGTTTAATCCTCACTAGTGTCGTCCTTGCTCCATCCTTGGACTTGCCGGATATTGGACCTGTTTAACAGACACCAACCAACAAAGAACGAGAGAAACAATATATATATTCCAATGAAATATATGTATAAGATAAAGGAGTTATACAATAAAAATGAAGACACTTTTATAGGGAAGGAATGTATTGCTGCACTATATTAATGAAAGTGGAGAATACACCCTATGCCTTGATGTTGCAAGGTGTTGGGGTCTAAATATGTCCTAAAAACAACCTTAGTTTAACATTAATTTATCAACCCGAGGATTCGTCTTTTATCTCAAGAACATCAACAAAGTCTATGTAGATAGCTTGTAGAGGCTAAAATCGCATAGCTAAAGAAAACCTGAGTTTATCCACAATCAAGTTCCTCAAATGTTCATTTAAAGATTCTAAGATTAATATCTTACTTAACAAAATTGAAATCTAATTGCTAACATGCCGTGAATGAAAAGGAACTAGCTAACCTGCTAAATTCATTTAATTGAAAAGCAATGATTGAATCTAAGTAAAGACTTGCAGAATTAACTATTAACTAGGAATTGAATTGCTGGAAAGGAAATAGAGAATTATTCTAATGGAAAGAAACTGCAATTGTAATCTAATCGTAAGGAACAACAAACATAACTGAATGGAAAGGAACAACAATTGTAACTTTAACTAAAAGGAACAACAATTGTAACCTATTCGAAAGGAACAACAAATGTGAATCTTAAGTAAAAGGAACAACGCGTATGAAAACGTGAGGAACTGTCAAGAAGAAAACTACAGTAATGGAAATTGGAATCAACAATCATCAACACTCAAGAGAAATATCTATCTTCTGTATGCAAACCATATGAAATAATTAACACGTTTATGCATTCGTCCTAACTATTGTGAAAGAGAATTGAATCGTAAAACATAAATCAAACTGATACAATTACAGTTGAAACAATAGCTCCTTTAGACTGGGCCCTTGGTCCTTAGAAGCACTGTTACTAGAAACTCAGTATATAAAAATGTTGAAAACGATCAAATCTTTTATTAACTTCGTAGCTGGTACATCATTCACAAAAATGGATTGTGCAGAGTAACTCTGAGTCTGAATACTTGAACGCAATTCTTAGATTGTCTTTCAGGATCTATTACCCTCTATATATACAATAATCTGAGTAAATCAAGCCATTCTGAGGATCAGAAGATCCTCAGGATTGCTTTACTTTTATAAAGTTACAATACATAAAACCAAATCATCTTTAAAACTGCTTTTGCGCCAAAATTCCTTAACCTCTAATGGCTCACGCATCTTCAAGATTTCCTTTGCTATTTCCATTTTGACAATATTTAACCAATCCTGTAACAAAATCAAACAATTCCAATTGTCTTTTAGAATCTATTCATCATGACTTCAATAATATCACTAGAAGACATATTAATCATTTTCTATTCTATTTGTCCCTAATTAACAAAAAAGTCACTCGAGATTGTATCACAAACTATGGGAATAAGGAGGATATTTGTACCTTTTTCATAACCCAAAATACCCCCCAGCTTACCTTCTTGCATGATGAGATCTTACTTTCCCTCCTTAAAGCAGTGATGCTGTAAGGAGGGAAATTTGGTTCACCAGGTCTCCTGAACCCATTACTTCTTTTGAGCTCTTCAAAAGCAGCATCCTCCCTTTCTTGTTAATTTGATAATCCTTCTAGTAACTTTCTGGAGGAAACCAGAGGATAGGGGAATTATACCTGCACCCAATCCAAGCATGTCCTTCCTCCAGGACTAGTGTATAATACCTTTCCACTCTGTAGGTAGCTATAAAAAAATTCCTGAACCTAAAGGGCTCCCTAATTTTGACTTCATTGGAGGATGCATCCCATCTCACTTTAGAAGCAACAATATCTTCTTCTTTGAGTTATCTAAAGTATATGATGCTTGAATGAATAACCTGTCGATGGATGGGGGCTAGAGAATATATGACCCTCCCCCCCTTTTCATAAAGGTTCTATGTCGCATAATGGCTGGAAAGGACTTTAGGGGCTCTCCTATGATCCAGAGATCTAACCCTGTTTCCCTCTTTATAAAATTCTTGGAGCCTTGCCCCATCTAACTTGGTTCTTAGTAAAGTAAAATAATGCTTGGAACTGAATGTCGCCAATAAAGGGACCGGGGTTATTTTTCCTGTCATCTTCCAAAATGAAATTATGGAAGTATAATTCACATAGAAAATACTGTACCTTTTCTTCCTGCTCTCTAAAACATGAAATGAACTCAGGGACAGTGGAAAATGTAATCAGCTTACCTGCTTTGATGGAATTTACCCTTAGCAACAGGTAACGTTCCAGCAAGAATAGGGTATAATTGGTGGCAGGGGATCTAGAGTTGATAGCATCAGAGTAAACATCACAAATCTCCTTGATTTTCTCCAAAGCATTTTCAAATCGTATTTGCATTTTCTTAATATTTTATTAGGCTTTTGTGAGCTCAGCATATGTTTCACTTTCTGTTGCTGACATATCCTTCAGCTGTTTAACAACCTTTTGATGTTCATCCCTAGTGATAATTTCTTCTCTGGATTGAGTTAAGGCTTGTTGGTCTTGTACCAGCTCTGCCTTTAGCCTACCAATAACAACATCTTGTTCCTGAGACTGAGCTGCTTGATATTCTTCTATAGTGCCCATCTCATATCTAGATTGAGTTAATGCTTGTTGGGCTTGTATAAGCTCTGTTTCCAGTCTATCAATGATAATATTCTGTTCCTGAGATTGAAATGTTGGATGTTTTGCCATATTCATCAATTCATTCCTACTTTGAATCAAGCTTTGTTGGGAGTGTATCAATTCTTCCTCCAATCTCCTAATGGTGGGATCTTGCTTGAGGGATTGAGGTATTTCCTTTGAGACTAGGGTATCTGTCTATACCTCAGCATCAACAATTTCTGAAGGAATTACCTCCTCATTCTGAGCTACTGCATCTTCTATTGTTATCTCTTCAGTTCTTGTCTGTGTTCCCATAGAGTTTGTAGTGACTGCTCTTTTAGAAAGAGGGTTTCATCCCTGCACTTTGGACCTTTTGTTTTTATTTCTTTGGTGGACCTTATCTGCTTGTTCTAGCTACTTCCTCAATTCTTTAATAATTTATCTGAGTTTTCCAACCTTCAGTTTTAATGCTTCCACTTTTTTAACCTTTCTCTTTAACAACTTGTTCTCCTTTTTCAGCTTTCTGATTCTCTTATGGCTTTTGTCTGCTTTCTATTTGTGAGGAGTCTCAAGGTCTTCCTCATTTTGATCAACATGTAGCTATTCTTCTGTTCCTTCCAAGTGCTCTATCTATTCAAGAGGGATTCTTGCCTCAAGATGTGGTTCTTCATGTGTTGTGTCCTTAGGAAATGACATTTTGATATCAGGGAAATTTTCAACAGGATTTGGAGAAGAGGCTCGTTCTTGGTATTCTTTTGATTTACCTCTGTCAATTGAGGCTCCTGAGCTCCCTAAAACCCGAGCTATTTCTTCCTCATAACTTTTCAAAAATTGTTCTGTCATATGCTCTGATGCTGGCTGGGTGTCTTCTTGACTGTTTCCCTGTGAAGTTTGTTCTATATGCTCAATACCCTGGGAAACATTCAAGGGAAACAATGCCAAAATGTTGGGGTCTAAAGATGTCCTAAAAACAGCCGTAGTTTAACATTAATTTATAAACCCGAGGATTCGTCTTTTATCTCAAGAACATCAACAAAGTCTATGAAGATAGCTTGTATAGGCTAAAGTCACGTAGCTAAAGAAAACCTGAGTTTATCCACAATCAAGTTCCTCAAATGTTCATTTAAATATTCTAAGATTAAGATCTTACTTAACAGAATTGAAATCTAATTGCTAACATGCCGTGAATGAAAAGTAACTAGCTAACCTGCTAAATTCATTTAACTGAAAAGCAATGATTGAATCTGAGTAAAGACTTGCAGAATTAACTATTAACTAGGAATCAAATTGCTGGAAAGGAAATAACAAATTATTCTAATGGAAAGAAACTGCAATTGTAATCTAATTGTAAGGAACAACAAACATAACTGAATGGAAAGGAACAACAATTGTAACTTTAACTGAAAGGAATGAAAATTGTAACCTATTCAAAAGGAACAACAAATGAGAATCTTAAGTAAAAGGAACAATGCGTATGAAAACGTGAGGAACTTTCAAGCATAAAACTATAGTAATGGAAATTGGAATCAACAATCATTAACTCTCAAGAGAAATATCTATCTTCTGTATGCAGACCGTATGAAATTATTAACACGCTTATGCATTCGTCCTAACTATTGTGAAAGAGAATTGAATCGTAAAACATAAATCAAACTGATACAATTACAGCTGAAACAGTAGCTCCTTTAGACTGGGCCCTTGGTCCTTAGAAGCATTGCTACTAGAAACTCAGTATATAGAAATGGTGAAAACGATCAAATCTTTTATTAACTTCATAGCTGATACATCATTCACAAAAACGACTTGTGCAGAGTAACTCTGAGTCTGAATACTTGAACGCAATTCTTAGATTGTCTTTCAGGATCTATTACCCTCTATATATACAATAATCTGAGTAAATCAAGCCATCTTGAGGATCGGAAGATCCTCAGGATTGCTTTACTATTATAAATTTACAATATAGAAAACCAAATCATCTTTAAAACTGCTTTTGCGCCAAAATTCCTTAACCTCCAACATCTCATGCTTCTTCAAGATTTCCTTTTCTATTTCGGTTTTGACAATATTTAACCAATCCTATAACAAAATCAAACAATTCCAACCGTATTTTAGAATCTATTCATCATGAATTCAATAATATCACTAGAAGACATATTAATCATTTTCTATTATATTTATCCCTAATTAACATAAAAGTCACTCAAGATTGTATCACAAACTATGGGAATAAGGAGGATATTTGTACCTTTTTCATAACCCAACACAAGGTCCCTTCCAATGGCCCTTTGCCTCAAAACACACACACACCTTTTCTCCAATGCTTTTGATGAAGAGTATTCACAACCTGACTTGAAGAGATAGAGCAAATCTATCTCAAGTACAAGCTAGAGCATAAGTCTTCATGCATAAGCCAACCTAGCTTTTCCCATGATAGATACCTCTTTATATAAGGTGAAAGAGGGATGGATGAGGAGATTAGGATGATCTCACTAAATCAGAGAAGTGAGTAAGATCCAAACTTATTGGAGGCCACCTCATATTCTATAAGATTCCTTCTAGAACTTTCTTGAATTTCCTCTTATTCCTAAGCATAGGCAGCCTACAACAACGTCGCAGTCCAGTTTTGGTGCAGCATGCGATGATCAGGCATGATCACACCCCAAGCATTTAGCAGGATGCGAAGATCTCTTTTGATGAGGTTTTTAAGGAAAGAAACCTGATTCAAATCCTCATGGATATAGTCTCATTTCTTCAGTGGCTTAAGGGAACAGAAAAGTAAGCAATACACATAACATTGACAATCAAGGGGTGAAAACATAATGTGTAATAGAATGAACCCCAAAGTATGAGGGTGGAACATGTGACAGCTGAAATACTTTGTAGAAAGTGTGTGTTGAGAACAAGGAGCGCATCAGTCGAAAACCTGCAAACAATCAATCATCTGCATAATAATATACCATTTTCTTAGGTAGGCATTCTCATACTCAGACTACAAGTGACCCTAAATATAAGTTCAAGTAAGTCATGGCCACCAATTATACACTGTGGATCCATGTAATCAGGATTCAACATAGCCACGAGAAATACACTATGGATCTATGCTCTAAAAACTCAAATTTGGACATAGGCACGCGACATACACGGTGGATATATCTGTCAAAACCAACTTATGAATACTCCATCACAACCTGGATCGATATGGAGATATCTAGGGTCTTCATTTCCATCGTCCTGAAGTACGAATCTAGCCATGTGATTAAAGGTGTCGAAGTCGAACATGGTAGAAACCACTTGATTACCGGTCATTGATGAATAATGTTAACAAGTGGAGGGAAATCACCATTAATGTCAATGATCCCCAAGTTACTCTAGTAAAATCCAACGAATGTGAATTAATGAGTTGAAGTCGAACACTCGATGGAATCTTACAATCAGGGACCAATTATGTGAACCCATTGATGAAAGAGAGGAAACTTGCCATTGAGGCATGCAAGTTCCAAGGTACTAATTGATTTCTAAGTATAATTCTTGGATAATGTGTTGAATTCGACAGGAAAAGACTCATCACAGGAGGGCCTTAATGTATCCCCCATCAATGACATGAAATATGTAACATATTTGAAGTGGTTCAGAGTATGAAGTGATTCAAAACTGACTCAGGGAAGGCCGAGATGGTAATATTTGAGGAATGCAGATGGTTGACTCGATATAAGGCTTATTTAGGTTGAATTTATCTTGAACATATGAACACCACGACAATTGTATTGGAAACATTGACTTAAGGAGGACCCAAGATATGGACTTGTGGATGGTGAAACGAGAGACAAATGGATTTCCCAACCCAGATACAATGATGAAGGGGGGTTTCATTTTCAAGAGCAACTTACTGCCACTAACACAAATACATAGACACATTCCTTTCCCAATTTCCCCACACCATTTCTGGTGAGTACCTCTTTATTTTTACGCAAGCTTGAGGAGGATACCATATGCTTGTAATATAAGCTCATCCTTCGGATGATTCCCTCAGAGTATGTTTAATGAACCCTAGGAAGGAGTGCTTCAGTCCCATATGGGCCTTTATATGCATGTTTTACGAGTCCAAAGAAAGAAAACTTAGGGGTTTTTCATGTTTTAGAGAGTTTGAAAAACACTTAAAGAAAACTCCAAAATGTCCTTTTTTGTAAGTTAGTCCAATGAGACCAAAAAACAGATAATCTACCACTCACCAGACATTTTCTTCAAATACTTTTTTGAGCGTGAAAAGAACAAGGTCGCTCGACTATATTTTCATGTTTAGGGAGCTTGAAAAGAGCTTAAAGGAGACTCCATAGGGTTCATTTTTTGTATTGCCAGTACGAGTCCAAAAATGCGATAAAAGTTTACTCGATTAAATTCTCATAGTTTCACGAGCGTGAGAAAGAATAAAGACCATGCTCTGAGTTTTTCCTGAAAAACCCTAAAAGTATATGTACATCATAAAAACACACAAAAACAACCAAAAATGAGTGATCCATATCAAAAGTCCAGTCCTTAGATCTCTCAACCATTTCATTTGCAATATCGACACTTTGCAAAGTTCATTAGGTTTATGACATAGGTAAAAATATTTAAAAATTAATTTAATTTGAAATTAAAATGGTAAAAGTGAATAAAATAGGTAAAAACTAGTCCATTTACCATTTCATTTGCATTTTCACCAAACTAGTGCCAAAACCCCCCTTTTCCTTCGATTTTCAAGTTACAATTTTGGAGTGCTTGGTGGACGATTTTCCGAGCTGCTTCCGTGAAGTAGGTATTCTTCCTCCCATCTTTCTTTTCATGGTTTAATTTTTCATTTTTAGTGGTTCAATTTTCCAAGGGTTATTACGTTTTGAGATCATCACAGACCCACCCTTTCATGAACAATGACGATCCCAAATCACCATAGGGGTTCCACAATAGGGGTGCGACAATGTCACATTGTGGGAAAAAGATCCCCTGCGACGACCGCAACTCAAAATCTAAAAAGAGAGATAGAGCTAAGAAAACTTCCAACTTTGAAATTTTGATGAATCTAATCATATTTTATTGTTGTTTGGTAGGTTTTCATTGGCCATCATGCTTGACTGGAGGGAATGAGAGCACGAGGAGGAATATTACTTTGTCAGGAATGATCTGGGCACTGTCATGGCACTCCGAGAGTGTGGCTTGCTAATTTTTTTCAATGTACAGGGCATGAGGGCCCAATTGATGCTATTGGAGTACCTGTTCTACATGTGGGACATCAATGAGAAATCATTTCATGTCAAGGTGCATACACTCACCTTAGATATCGATGACATTTACTTCTTGACTGGGTTATCTCATCATGGCTCTTGAATTTCACTATCCGGAAGCAGAGGTGGTGGTGAACCCATGGATTATTATGTGGCACATCACTGTGTAGAGGGTACAGAGAAGAATAGTGGAAAAGTTGCCATAAAGGATGTCCAAGACTTGCATTTGAGGACTATCCTTTATACTATCACTTGCATGGAAGGGAGTGTGTCTCCTCACATGGATTTACAAATCCATTTTTAGTACGCTATCGAGTGTATGGAGCCCCGATTTTTCAACTGGTGTGAGGGCCTCCTAAAAAACATGAAGAAGCAATTGACAAAGTGTAGGACCGGTCGATTGAAACAATTCGGGTATGGATCTATTTTGGTATCCTTCTTCTTAGAGAGGGTTCCTATTTTTCACCTAAAACATGTGGAATGGGTAATACCCACTCCACAGGATCCTTGGATGAAAATATGGGTAGACTTGATGGCACACCATGGTGGCGTGCCAATCGTTACATATGGTCCATCTTTCTTCCAGTGGCTGAGGGATCAACTGATCATGGTTGAGGACTATGCATATGTCGGGACTGAGTTCTTTAGAGATCCCGACTTGGAACTACTTGAGGGTTCTCAATGGGGAGAGATAGGTAAAAATGATTTTTTGATTATATATTGTTTTTGGTATTTTAATTATGAAATTTTTTGTTTGGTATATATCTGAGACTAATAAAGTGTTCTCAATAATGAAGATGTGGCACCTTACAGGCCTCCGGTATCATCCCCGATCCAGAGACATGGAGAGATAGTTGCAGTAGCAGGCCTAGGGGTAGTAGTTTAGGATCTCGAGGAGATCGAACACAACCTCGAGGGATTCACAATGAAAATCCCAAACATCACAGTGGATGAGTTACCCTGACGCTACCAACACCATACAGTTGGCATATCATCATCCATTGGTCGATTGCTCTGTCATGTAGCATGGGAAGTCGTGTGTTATAGCGATAAACATCCTTGATGTGTATGTATATGAAGCCATGAGCTTCACCATTTTTGTCTCAGGACATACACTTTTTGTAACTTTTGACGTTATAATACAAAACTTCTACCAACTTACTTGTTTTTATATGTGTGTGTTTGGATTTATAAATGGCACAAATGTCTATATAAAACATAATTATCCAATGAATCTATTAATGTGTTTATATATCTCAGGATATGTTGATATTCCATGTAATCAAAACGTCTTTCCAAGAGGAAAATTCTCAAATATATCCATAACAATGTAGGACTTCAGATGGAATAAACATTGCTCAATTGTAGCACCACTAGTTGTGAATCAAGACATACAATAAGATGACAGATTCCAAACGAAATGGCGTCAGTTAATAAATCAATAATTGCATTGTACTCCCCAATATTATTAGTTGCACAACCAAGGTAAATAGAGTGTACACTGATCAACTCATTCGTAGGTGCATAGATTACCCATGCAACAAACACTAGATTTTGAGTACTGCGACTAGCACCATCAACAAAGCCAATATAGGGTAGTGAGAATGTTGACATCTGGAAACCAAGCACGGGGCAAGGTAAGCAGCCTGAAGGTAGAAAATAAATGAAAAAGCACACTAGAGTATAATACACTGAACTACAAAGAACTCATGCAAAACATCTCAAGCATAGTACTTCTTTAGGTAAAGCCCATTTATGGGTTCACCTAAAGGGATTCCATCATAATCTACCAGCTCATAGGCCCCTTTCTCTAATACTTGTTTCACGATATAAGGGCCATGCCACATGGAATTGAATTTACCTGTCCCCAATAAGTCATGATCTTGTTTGTAAAGAGGAACTAAATCACCCTCATAAAAAACACATGGTTTGACATGATTTTCCTATTGAGCTTTGACACGTTTCTTCTAAGTTTCTATGAATAACACAACATTACGATGAATCTCGTCTAATTGCATTAAATACAAGAGACGTTCTTCTTCGACTGTGATGTTGGGGAGAAGTTCAACAACAAGTTTTAAAGACAGGATTTCACATTCAATCGAAAAAATAGTGTCAATACCATACACTAATTGGAAAGGTGTGAACCCTGTGGCAGATTTAACGGATGTCCGATAGGCCCATAATGCCGAAAAGAGAATTGTGTTCCAACTTCACTTGTGAATTCTTACCATCCATCAAAGCATAGTGGTCAGAACTTTTTTGATTGCTTCAACTTGGCCATTGGCCTGTGGATAGTAAGGGGTTGATTTTTCATGTCGAAGACCCAACTTATCGGTAAGCTCAGACATCATGAAATTGTGAAAATGGCTACCATGGTCAGTGAAAAAGGATTGAGGGACACCAAACCTGGTCATGATATGATTGAATATGAACAACGTTGTATTTTTCCCGGTATTATCAAATGTAGGCATCGTCTCAACCCATTTAGTGAAACAATCCATGGCTACAATAATGTATCAATGCCCCCCGTCTAAGTGAGGGTTACATGTCGTGAAGTCAATGCCTCATTTAGCAAATGGACCTATGGAAACTATAGGATAAAGAGGAGCAAGATGTGATCGAATCTTATTGTTATATGTTTGATAAGCGTGGCATTTCTGAACGGTAGTAATGTAATCCTTAAACAACGAAGGCCAAAAGTAACTGAATCATAAGATATTTTGGGCAATGGCATACCTAGACATATGACCACCACATGCTCCAAAATGATAGTCATTTAAAGCTTTCTCGGCTTCATCATAGGTTAGACATCGTCAAAATACAGTATCAATACCACGACAGTAAAGGGTATCACCAAGGATAATATATTGACGAGCTTGATACCGAATTCGATGACAATCTACAAAAGAAAGATCAAGCCATAAAGTATGGGTCTGGAGATAAATAATAATGTCTCTATACTAGATATTGTCTGAACTGATCATAAACAAAGACTCATCAGAAAAAGAATCTTCTGCCACAATTTTTGTCTCAGTAGAGGGAAGGTCACATATCAACTCAACAAAGACCAAATATTTATCTAACTTGGCTCGCTCAAAATCCAAATCAAACTCCCAGAGAATCACTATCCATTTGCAGTATTTCCCCCCCAACAATTGTCGTGTAAGGATATGTTGCATAAGGTTGCAATCAGAAATAACTGTGGTTTTACACAATAAGATATAGTGATGAAAACATTGAACAAATTGAACAGATGCCAAGGCCAATTTATCCACATGCATATATTTGATCTCAGTGGTTGTAAGACTCCGACTCAAATAGTAAATAACATGTTCATCATGTGAATCATCCTCTTGGACCAACACCATGGCTATGGTAGAGTCCGAATCAACCAAGTATAAGAAACAATCTCGACTATAATCAGGGGGAAATAAAAGTGGCGTACAGGTTAACACAAGCTTCAAAGCTTCAAAGGATTTGTTAGCAATGTCATGCCATACAAATTCATGACCCTTCTTAAGAATTCGAGTAAAACCTTTTGTTAGTTCGATGTAATTGGGAGTGAATCATCGTAGAAACATTGCCTTCCCTTGCAAACTTTGGAGTTGGCGTAAGGTAGAAGGAGGAGGCAAATTGATAATAGCTTTAACCTTCAAAGTATCCAACCTAATCCCATCCGTAGAAACGGTAAAAATGAGAAGTCATCCAGACTCCACACAAAAAACACATTTATGTGGATTCAAACAGATGCGTTAATAGCGACATCATAGAGAAATGGCTCGTAAGTGGGCCGAGTGATATTGGCGACGCAGGGAATGCGTTGGTGAATCATCTAGGTAAAGTTGTACAATATGCTTAATATCATGAAAATCATAAGACATAGCGCGTTGAAAATTTGCACCAGCATTATTGAGACCGAAAGGGATTTTTCCGTATGCGAAGGTACCCCAATGGAAAATAAAAGAAGACTAATGTTGATCCGCGGGTAAAATATTGATTTGATTATAGCCAAAGAATCCATCCACCAGAGAGAAGATTTCACTACCGGCACAGTCGTCAATGATCTGGCAACGAAAGGGGTTAGATAATTGTCCTTGGGAAAATACTTGTTAATGTCCTTATAATCAATGCAAACACAGATCGTTCCTTGTTTCTTCGTAATCAGAAGAATATTAGACACCCAATCAGTCAATGCTACAGGGTAGACAAAACCAGCTTTAAGAAGTTTTTCAACTTCGAGTTTGATCGCAGTAGCTTTTTGTGGATGTACTGGGCGAAGTCTTTGTCGAACGGGTTTAGCATCAGGGTATATCCTAATTTCATGTACAACAATATCTACATCAATTCCAGGCATTTCTTCTTAACTCCATGCAAAAACGTCACAAAATTCTTGGAAAAGAGCCTTGTAAATTTGGATCTCATTAGGAGAACATGAGGCACCTATATGAACATTTTCCACAATTCCAGGCTTAATCGAAATATCTAAAGGGATGGTAGGTGAAATATTTCCCAAGTTCCCTTCATACAAAAGATCGTGTGTTGGTTCATAAACTGGGGGAATAGTAATGACTGTAGATAGACTCGAAATCCATTGATAACTCTCGATAGTCTCAGGTTCCAGGAAGAGAATAGAACGATGATGCCCATCGTCCCATGGGGTGTCTTCCATGGACATAACTATCATGATCATTTCATCGGTATGGAATACCATGTGAAATGGATAAGGAGACATATCTAAGAGAGAATGAGGAAAAGGAGTTACTGATTGAATAGCTTGATAGGCCAATTCGACTAGACTTAAAGGCATGTGGTCACCATAACGAGGAAAATCGTCCAAGCTAGGTACTATCCAAGGGTCATAAGACTGAGGCATTTCACTAACAATGGTCAGAATCATGTTAATAGAAGCGACAAAAGGAGGAGGAATATAGGGTGGTGGGATGGGGAAAGTTCCCATTAACAATGAATCTTTTAAAAGAGCCACACCGACATTCTCATAACCAGGAGGTATTTTCGCTATGAATGGAATGTTATTAGTGTGTGAATCAAAACTAAAGAAGGCGAGCTGATCTAGCGTAACAAATTTACCTTGGTGAGGGAAACGTATCACATAGAAAAGAGTAGACACAACTGCATCCATAACATCGATCCAACTATGGCCAAGTAAAAGGTTGTAATCGAGAGGTGCATCAAACACCTCAACTTCAACAATAACCGCTTTTCCTTCTAATGCAATAGATAATGAAGGAATAACACCATAAGGTTTAAACCCTGTACCATTAAAATATTTTAAAGTATTGTGTGACTTGGTAAGGGCAGGAGAGCCAATGGCTTTCCAACATGTGACAGACATGACGCAAGTCGAAGCTCCTTCATCAACAATTGTTCTACAAATATTCTTGTTTTCCACAATGACCTGTATTTGAAACACTAATTGATAAGGGTGCCTAGGAATGTGATCTTCCAAGTCAAATATTATCAAATTTGTATATTTAGGATCGATTCCACCAATATCCTTTAACAGTGCCTTCTGTTTCATAGGAAAACTTTGAAGGACTTCGAGAGCCGACATTGCAAAAGGTGCTTGTGCAAGATATTCTACAATACTGTATTTTTGAGCTGCATGTTCATGTGGGTTGAATGACGACTTACGAACAACGACCTTAGGAGGTGGATGAAGAAATATATCTAGACTAGGTCATTTGAGATGAAGAGGACCATTGGGAGGCAAAGTCTATGGATGAGGTTGAACCAATAGAGGAGGCGGATCATCAACTTTCTCTTTAGAAGGAGAATAATATTTGGTTGGAGTAGCGACTGCAACTTCATTTTTCTTAGAGTCACCAGTGCACTTAAGTACATAAGACGTGGTAGAGGGATACGGCTGGTCATGAATAACCAATTGGGCCTATTGTTGAGAAGAAAAAGGTTGTGACAAAATGACAGGTGTGGGAGGTGTCTCGGTCCCTTGAAGGAACTTAGTAACCTCATCACGTCTCGGAAAATCTTTCATATAATGGTCCTCACTATATATAAGACAAGGATAACGAGTTTTTCTCTTTTCCTTATCGTTAGCAGGTTGAGTCTTGGGTTTATCGGATTGGTGATTATTAGTTTTATCCTATTTATTCTTTCCCTTCCCTTTCTTTTTATTTTGATTTTTACCGGTATGTGTAGAATAAACCGTATTGACCTCAGAGGTTTTATCAGGAGAAGGGGTTAGAGGAGTAGCATTTTGTACATTAGCAGTAGTAGATTTGGGATTGGAATGACTGGATTGTTTAGACCGAGTCTTAGCATGAAAAGTTCCAATCACACCATCAAAAAAATGAGAAGGTATTGGGGGCGTTGGGGTTGGATTTGTAGATAGACGATGAGCATAAGGGATCAAGTCATATAATGTGCCCATTTGTGAATAAATGAGATCCAAGTATTGAGTAGTACGACTAATCGGTTTCTCTTCAGTGACGACACCGCCCATGGAAACATCATGGGCTATAGGACCGATGAGTGATTTGGTAAACCACTCAACCAATAATTGATCAAGAAGGGGAATTTTAATTAATCATCATCTCCTCCTCCACTCATGAATATGATCAGAAATGTGAGCAGAAGAGGATTGTTTAAATGAACTTAAAATTTCGGTTCATGTCTCATATCGTATCGGTAACTGGTAATGTGTCAAGAAATCCATAACTAAGGTGTTGAAATCATTGAATAATACTTGTGGAAATTCAATATACCATTTGGTTGTCGAACCCATAAAAGTCCATTAGAAAAGATGTAATGAGATGGATTCATCCATCAAGGAGTTGGATGAACACCAAAGATGAAAATTCATGACGTGATTGTTTGAGTCTTCTCTCAATCAATCATCAAACTTAGGAATGGATGATGGTAATTTGGAAGGTATAACTGGCCAATAAGGAGAATGCAAAATAGGATCATTCAAAATCCTAGATAAATTCGGTAAATCCAAAGTAGCAAGAAACGACAACTGTCTGTTCACTTGAGGAAACTGGTAATTTTGGGGAGACAATCCTGTAGGTATACCAGTTGGACCATAAGTGGTTTGTAAATAGTTAGAGGGTCCTATCAAATTCAGTGGTGGAGGTTTTTGAGCCAAGTAGCCAAAATTTGTTGGTTGATTCGGTATGCCACCTTGGAAAGAAGCATTATATTGAAAGGTTTGACCCCAGGTAGGATTGACAGAACCTGGATAAGGTTTCTTGGGATTGGAGGGTACAAAATATTTTAATTGAAGAGTTGTCCCCCCAAGCGGTTGTTGATTTTCTTGGAAAGGAAAATTCCAAGTTTGAGTTTGTAATCCATACTAATCGTAAACTGGGGTATTCCCCCCAACTTGGGGTTGTGCCCCAACTTGAGGTTGACCTCCAACAGGAAGGACTGGGTTATGGCCCCCAAATTTGGGTTTCCCCCAAGCTGAGGTTGACCTCCACCAGGAAGTTGAAAACCAAAAGTGATAGAATGAGTTGTGCCTCCAAGCGGAGTGGGGCTACTTGGTCCAGTCCGATTATATCCTCCAACTGGAGGAGAAATACTAGGCCCTCCGGATAAAACCTGGGTAGGCGTGGGAACAAAACTGCTAGCAACATTATACCCAGGTGGAACAAAAAGATTAGGTCCTCCGGATGGACGCTGGGTAGGATTAGAAATAGAAATATTAAGATAATTATACCTAGGTGGAAGTGAGTGATTTTATCTAAGTAGAAGTGGCGTTCCAATAAGAGCTCGAGTTGCCATTTTACTTCTGATAGCATGTGTAACTTGTGGGACTAAGGTAGGGCTAGTGAGTTGGAGAGGAAGAATGGTATGTGTACCAACCAACAACGGGTCTAAAACTATAACAACATTACTTGTTGTGATATTAAAATGATCTAAAGGTACTGTATAAGTAGTTGAAGTAACAGGTGTATGTGATGACATAGGTTGGTTAGGAATCATTCCTAGTCTATCAAAAATATCATGTCCCGAGGAGGTCCTTCAAAAAGAACAGACAGGGACTGGACTAGGATTAAAAATTACATAAGTATGAACTAGAGTTCTAAGTGATTCACTCTGAAATGGTGGATCATCCACACCAGACTCTACAAAAGGTCCATAAGGCATTCTACTATAATCTTCAGCAACAACATCTCTAGATGAATTTATTCGAAGCAAATCAGGGTCTTGAACAACATTCAACAATGGATTTAAAGGGAGTGATGACTTGACCAATGGAGTATAACTCCAGATCTTAGAGGATACGTCGTTATTTACTACTCCTCTAGGGGAAGGGCCCTCTAGTGAATTAGGAAGCAAGGGTGTGTATTCTTCTGAATATTCCAGAGGTAATTCTTTCATCCTATGTGAACAATGAGGGCCATTGTTGGCCACACCGAATAAAGAATGAAAGAAATATATGGCCAAATAAAGAAAACAAACAACACTTCACTAATAAAATCTAGATATCAAGCACGCAAACAAACCTTCTTATTTCAAAATTACTAGTTGGAGATAAAATCCAACATCACGAGATCAAGACAAGAAGGGGCTAGGATAAAGCAGGTGGAAAAGTTACGTCGATGACTTGCTTAATGGACTTGCACCCTGGTGCAATCTCCCACACATAATCATGGGTATACCCTCCAAGGATCCCAAGTGATTTTGTCCAACGTCGATTCTAGGTACCATGAAGACTTTCCCCTCCACAATCACATCGTGTAAAGGCTCTAAAGAGATAGGCTCCTAAGGTTACCGATTATGACAATGATGCATGGGGAAGTAGTCGATAGTCCGATCCACATGCAAGGGCAGGGTATCTAAGCCCGAAATTGCCTCAATAAGGTCCGCATAAGATTTTCTTCTCAAGTAACCCCCAATAATACGCACAATCTCTACACTAAGACCAACAAAGAAGGGTGAGTAACTGTACCAGCTCTAATGCAACCTCATGATTGACCCTTGTGTTAGAAGGGCTTCCCAGGACAAAATGTAGCAAGTGGATTTAACTCTCCCTATCATAAGATACTATTGTGTGTTTTGATGGTTTGGAGAGTATTCTGCACAACCTATTCCAAAGTCCTATCCCTAGCTAATGTTGGTGTATAAAATTTCTAGAAATAAAAGTTACTAGATAGATTTTAAAATTACGATAAATTTTAATGGTTGTTGTTTAACTCAAAAAGGAAGCGAAGATGAAACTAATGAAGTATTTGACCTTGACTCAACAATATGAAAAGAGAGATGAGATGCAATCTTTTCATTCGATGAACTCTAGTTACATAAGGGAGAAGGATTTATTTCTCTAGAATGCAACAAGTTACAAAAAATAATTTCTTCTATCTTTGATTGATATTGGTGCCAAACAATCAAAGTTATCAAAATTTCCAATTTTCTCTTTTTAAACAAATATTTGAATGAAAAATTTTATTGTAAAGACTACCAATAGAAGAAAAACCTTCAATTCGTTTCTTTTCAAATAAAAACTGAGATTGATCTCAAAAAGAAAAAGTTGTCGAAGAAGATGAATGCACTCACAACACTATTTCCCAAACTAAACTCATAATGCAAGAAAAAATGCAAAAGTAAGAAAATTTATTTGTCTAATGTAATAAAAAATTGTTTTCCAATCGATGAACAATCCAAAACTCAAAAAATATCAATAACAACTTATTTAGCAAGAACTCAGGGATGAAGCCTTGATATTATACCCTTGCAGCAAGAAGTGAAAGATAAAATTATGAAGCTTATGAAAAAGACTCTCAATACTTGAGAAACAATCAAATTCAGCTAAAAAATGTAAATCAAGCTATAAATAATCACTCACTAGGACCAAAAATTCATCCCAAGAAAAGATGACAAATCTAGACAAAGAGGAAAAAATTGACTATCACTCTAAAAAAATTCTACAGGAATTGTCACAAGTTGCAGAAGAGTATAGTGTGATGATCAAGGATCATCGCAGGCTATGGAAAAAACACAGTGCGACATTGTCTACCTGGTTTTCACAAGCAGGGTGCGACGATGACTAGAAATACAAGAAAAAAGAATAGAGGACAGAGTTTCCAAATGATTTTTCAAGACCAGAGAGTCAATTTGGATCTCCCAATGACTCGGAGAATGAAAAAGAACCAAAATCAGGTAGGCCAAAAGCAAAAAGGGAAGCAAAAAACCAAAATATGACGATCCCCAGTATGTTCTGTTGGAGTTACTTCACACACACCTAGGATTTATTTTTCCTAAGGTTACTCCTTTTTTATTAGTCATAATTAGTCATTATCCAGTCTCCTATATTTTAGGGGAGAATATTCCACCTAGAGAATATTCTCTTTCAGTTGACACTTCAGTTTGACTAGTTGAGTTGAGTTTAGATGTTGCATTGGGATCATCACCATGCAACATTGGGATCATCACCATGCAAATACGAACTTTCCTTGGTATCATCACCAGAGTGGTACATTAGCCTTGATTCCCTAAGTTAACTCCTCACTACTCTCTGTTCAGTCAATTAACTGAAGACTAGTTGACCATTTAACTCAACTAGGTGGCAGTTTACTCCCGTAACTGCCTGAGAGACTAGAATAGGTGGAAGTTCACTCCCGTAACTACTGGTGTGTGTCCATATTAGTATAAACCACCACTATGGTGAGTTGGTTCACCTCAAGTCGTACTCATTGAGTTATATAGAGTATATCATGTGTAAATTATTCATTATTCACAACGGTTAATGATAATTCTTCCATTCTTTCTCTCCTTCTTCTTCTTTCTCCAATTCTCTCTGCAAATGTGTGTATTATTGTTTATCTAGATCTATTATGTGCAGGTTCAACATATTTACATGGTATTAGAGCCGACGGATTGCTAAGCAAAATCTACACCAAAAAATTTTGCAGGTACAAAAGATTGAAGACATCGGAAAGATGGAATTCCAAACAGAATTCATCCTTACACCTTACAACTATTTTGCATGGAAGGAGAAAATATCCATACATATACGGTCCATAGGTTTGTACAGGTTAACCATGAATACATATCCAGAGCTGACATCAGCCATAGAAAAATTGAAGTACTTAAATCGCATGGATGAGGCACTAGGAACAATTTGCAGTCTTATTTCTCTCGATCTCCTTTTTCATATATCTTCCTGTAAGACTCCCAATGAAGCTTGGACCATCTTGAAAGGGCTCTTTGGAAAACAAGATGAGATGAGGGGACACATTTTGGAGGTGGAGCTGCTCACATTGGATCCAAAAAGCTTCGAGAATATCCAAGATTTCTTTACAAAATTCAAGGATTTACTGTCACAACTCAAAGCTTGCAAGGTTGATAAATTAAAGGAGGAGAAACAAATGGTTCTCACCATTCTCTCCAAGATTGGTCCTGAATTCTCTATATATTCATATATACATTCCATACTATCAGATTAGCCTCTGGAGCCACCTGGAAGATGCCTTCTCTTGAGGACTTTATTGAATCCCTGACACAAGAGCAAACCAAGCTCATCAATATGGGCGCAATCAAAGGCCCAAGGGTGCATGCACTCACTGTGCATGATGGCAGCCATAAATATCATAAATATAAAGTTAAATATAAGCAGAAATCTCATGCACATATGAATAAGGAAGGGTACACAAAACCCTTCACCGATGCCTCTGGATCCAAAGGAGAAAAGGGAAGAAAAGGAGAGAAATGCACATACTGTCACAAACGATTCCATTCGCAATATACATGCATGAAAAAAAAATAGGTCTGATGTCTCAAATACTTCAACAAAACAACCTTGGAGATCGCATCCCCGAGGGTGCAAAGAAGAAGAAGCCAAAAGATCTGAATTCCAAGAAAGGAAATTGTAGCCATGCCTTGATTGCCATCAACTCCTCTCCCGATGCTTGGATCGTAGATTCAGGAGCATCACATCACATGGCTGCCTCATAAGTAGTCTATTATTCATTGGATGCATGCAAAGGTCCTCCTATTCTGATGGGGGACAACTCTTCTGTCTAAGTCACCGACAAAGAAAGGATTGAACTCACAAATGGAAGCTTCGAGAATGTGTTGTTGTTCCCAAACTTTTTGTCAACCTTCTCTCCATATATTAGATGAAAAATTATGGCATCGAAAATAAAGTCGTATTCACACCAAATTCTATGGACATCTACGACATTCGAACCAACTCCAGGGTTGCTGCCGATGAGGTAAATCATCAGTCTAGATTGTATAGATTTTCTGAATTCATTGAACCTGATTTTGCTTTACTGCTTAATCATGCTGATGAAAGTAGTAGGATATGGCACGAAAGGTTTGACATTTGAATTTTAGATACATGCAAAAACTTAGCAAGCACATATTAGTTGATGGTATACCAGACATCAATTTCTCCAAGGGAGTATGTGAGGGGTGTGTTCTCGGGAAACACCCTTAAGAGAAATTCGACAAAGGAAAGTCTCAGCGAGCTTCCGCACCTTTAGATCTAATCCACAGTGACCTTATGGGTCCTTTTCCACATCCATCCATCAACAAAGTGAGGTTTGTTCTCATTTTTGTTGATGATTTCTCACGTTTTACTTGGATCTACTTTCTCAGGCATAAATCCAAGGTCTTTCAACACCTCAAAGATTTCAAGGCCTTGGTTGAGACACAGTCCTGAAAGAAGATCAAAGTCCTCCGAACTGATAATGGGGGAGAGTATGTGAATCATGAGATCCACAATCTTTTCCATGAGGCAGGGATTCAGTTGCAACATACAGTTCCCTATACTCCACAGCAAAATGGAGTTGCTGAGCGAAAAAACCGATCTCTAAAGGAGATGTCATGTTGCATGTTGCATGCAAAGTCACTACCATAGAGACTATGGTCCGAAGCACTTAACTATGCAAGATACATCCAAACATATCTCCCCGTAGATCTATCAAGGATAATACCCCCTACGAGGCTTGGAGCGGCCTCAAACCAGGTTTCAGCTCCAAGAGCGCACCAACAAGCCCTAGCTATTATCCCTTTCAACAACACCTGTGAAGAATATGCAGTCTCACCCAAAGAAGCTATGAGGGGGTTGCAAGATAGAGATGTCTACAACCAGGGGAATATCAAGTGGATCTATTACAACAACAACATAGGTGCATCTATCACTTATCAAGCTAGATCTACCCTGCACATTTCATAGGTCTGATCTAATACAACAATGCAAATAACAATATAATAGTGGTTGAGATCAAAGAATCAATCACACACACAACATAAGATGTACGTGGTTCACCCTCTCTCTAGGGTTATGTCCAAAGAACTGGCTTATGATTTATTAAGATAAAGCATACAATTCTTTTTTGCGCTCTTAGCTAGCACATCCTCCCTCCCTTCTCTCTTTCTCTCCCATTCCTGCACACCCAGCTGTAGGACTTGACCTTTTCACACAGCTGAAGATCTTACAATATCTGAAGGCTCTCTCTCTCAACACTTCTTGCTCACAACACAATAATCTCTCACCACAACAATAGAGCTATATCAACAACAATATCGTACCAACCCAACCCAAGTCCTCTTGACCTTTATTTATACATTACAATACCTCACCGATAGCCTTAGGTCAAAACCTAGGTGCCAAAAACCCTAGATACCAAAACCCTAGGTCAACTTGACCCACTTTTTTCGGGCTTCGCCAGCCTGTCTTTCCTTCCTTCTTGCACGGTGCTCCAAGGCATCCAATGGTGGCTTTATCTGCTTGTTGAGTTGTCCTTGATCCCTCTTCCTTGATGATTTGTCAACCTTGATCTTCTCATCCAACGGCTTGCTTTTCCATACTTCGCTCCATCTTCTCTTCTCTTTTTCTCAGTTCGACCCAGTGACAGTCATTGTGTCTTCCGCGAAGTTCGGTTTTTACCTTTTCTTCCTTGTTCTTCACTTCCTTCCATAACCAAGGACCAAGAGGCCCACAACAATCACCTGTGACTCATCCCGAGGCACTTTGGATCTGATCCTTCTCCTTTACTTTGACTTTGGACTGCGTAGGGCAACATTTTCTTTCTGTTTTATGCCTCCTCTCCCTCCTTGTGCAGACTCTCTTTTCTGTGTTTGGTACCCAATTTCAACTGCACTTGGTACCTAGACCCTTTTCTTGTTGTTTTTACTGAGAGCTGCAAGGTAGCTGGTTGTCATAGTACAACTTCAGCCGACTCCCATTCACCAATCCTTCCTTCCATTCTCCCTTGAATGTTTTCAATTGCATAGCTCCTCCTTCGGTAACATAAGAAATCTTGTATGGTCCAAGCCAATGCATTATGAACTTCCTTGGGTGTTTTATAAACTTACTATCATACATCAGTACTAAATCACCTTGCTTGAATGCCTTCTTCTTGATGTGCCTATCATGATATGCCTTCTCTCATTCCTTCTAAACCTGTTGGTGGAATCCTGTAATGAATCTGTCTTCTTCCAGTTCAACCAACTATGAAAGCCTCTTGTGAACAACGCCAATATCATCCATGTCTGTAAACGCAACAATCCTTAAGCTTGGTACCAAGTATTCCATCAGGACAACAACTTCAAGGCCATAAACCAATTTGAAGGGGGTCTTCATTGTTAATTTCTTGCAAGTGGTTCTATAGGCCCATAGTACTGCAGGCACTCTTAAATCCCAATCATCCCTATTCACACTGCAAATTTTCATCAATGTTGTCTCCAATATCTTGTTGAATGCTTCAACTGTTTTGTTTGCTTGTGGATGGTAAGGTGTACTCTTGTGATGGTGGACTGAAAATTATTCATTCAAGGCTTCAACTATATTATTGATGAAGTGTGTGCCTTGATTGCTCATAAGGATCTTGGGGCATCCAAACCTGGTTATTATGTCATAAAATATAAAACGCGTAGTTGTAGTTGCACTACAGTCTTTTACTGCTCTGGCTTCGGCCCATCTGGTTAAGTATTCTGTCGCAGTAATGATATACCTTTGTCCTCTGTGCTTTCCTGGTGGGTTTATAGGTCCCACGAAGTCAATGGCTCACTTTTCAAATGGTTGTAGGGTCATCTGCAGTGCTAATGGAAATTCATCTCGTCTGGCTGGTTTCCCAACTCTCTGGCACACATCACATGCTCTAGCATAATCCTTAGCATTTCTGTGTAAGGTAGGCCACCAAAGGCCAGATCGCAGAACCTTATGCGCATTCGCTTTCCCTATGTAATGTCCTCATGTATGCCTTCATGAGATTCTGCAAGGATCAATGGTCATTCCCTCCATAACACATCTTCTCAATATCTCATCAGGTCCTGTCTTGTATAGTTGTCCTGCTATAAGTGAAAAGTCTGCAGCACACACTACCAATTATTTCTTCTGGGGAATTGTAAACTCAATAGGTGCCATTCCTATTGACAAGAATTGGATGATGTCTGCGAAGTGGTCATCAATATTTCTAATGGCGAGCAGCTATGCATCTGATAGTGTATCCTCCAAACTGGTGGGTTCTTCTCCATGTTCCAACCTCGACAGGTGGTCAGGGCCCTTGTTCATTCTTCCTGGCTTAACTATGATTTCAAAATCATATTCTTGAAATAGTAGAAGCCATCTTCATATTCTCCCCCCCAACAATGGCTTGTTGACCAGGTATTTTAGTGTGAAGTGATCAGTAAACATTTTAAAGTGTCCTCCCAACAAATAGTGGCAAAATTTCTGTAGCGCATACACCATGGCTAATCCTTCTCTTTCTGTAGTGGTGTAGTTAATCTCAATTGTAGATAGCTTCCTGCTAGAAAAATATAACGGATGGTTGATCTCCCCTTCTCTCGGTTGTGCCATTACTGCTCCCAGTGAAATAGAAGATGCATCGACATGCACATGAAACTCCTTGTTCCAATCTAGAAAAACCAGAATGGGCGCAGTGACCATCTTCTGTTTCAGTGTGTAGAAGCTCTGCTAGCATTCATCTTTCAAGCCAAACTGACAATCCTTCTTCAACAACTTCTCCATCGGTGTTGTGATTTGGGCATATCCTTTAATGAATTTCCTGTAATAGCTAGTATGTCCTAGCACAGTGCACAGTTGTTTAACTGAAGTAGGAGGTGGAAAATCAACTATAATTGCAATTTTGGATGGATCAACCAGCAATCCCTGCTTGCATCCAATATGGCCTAATAACACACCAAATGGTGAGAAGAAGATGCACTTCTTTAGATTCAAAGAAATTTTACACTAACTGCATTTATCCAACATTAGACTTAGACATTCAATATGATTTTTCAACAAACTAAACACAGTACAGTCATCAAAATATGCTTCTAAACATTTATGCAAAACTTATTTGAACGCTTCGACCACCACCCTGGAAAAGATGGTTGGGGAATTCTTCAGTCCAAATGGCATCACTGTATTTTGGTAGGATCCCCATTCCATGGAAAACATGGTCTTGTGGAAATCCTCCTTAGAAATCTGGATCTGATGGTATCCTGAAAATCCATCTGTAAAAGAATATACCTCCTAGCCTCCCACGTTGTCTAATACTTCATCAGTGAATGGTGTAGGGAAAGGTTCATGCATACATGCATCATTCAACTTCCCGAGGTCCACACATATCCTGATTTCTCCTGTCTTCTTGTATTGTACCACCATAGGGCTGATCCACTCTGATTCTTCGGTAGGTTCAATAATCCTTGCTTTCATCATTCTGTCAAGCTCAATATTCATTTTTTCTTTGTATTTTGGATTCAATCTGTAGGGTCTTTTCTTGACTAGCTTCGCACTTGGTTTCAAAGGTATTCTCATCTCTCCCATAGGTCCTTTGATATCTTTCATATCAATGAACTTGGTTGGAAACAAGTCCTGATATTCATGCAACAACTCTGTAATCTTGTAAATGGTAGCAACATCCCAATAATCTCCGACATTGGAAAGATTTGGAGTCTCCTATGTTCCAATATTGACCTTTTTGATCTTGATTGGTTGACCAATAAATGGTATCTCAACTCCTGGTCCCTCCACATCTCTTTGGCCTTTTGTTTCAGTGATGTTTACCTTCCTTAGATCATCGCCGTCATCAGCATTGATGTTGTAGCAGCTCTGCAATTTCTGGAGAGGCGTAGTCCATTCATCCTCTTCTTGTTTCATAGGGAGGCTATATGCCTCTTTGAATACATTCTATCTCACAATCTGTAATGCTTGTTCTATTAAAGGATATTCACTTCCAAATGAAAAGGTGGTGACAAAATTCTGAATCATACCTTCCCAATCTGCAGTGACGAGGCGCAGCTTCGCTTGAAGGTACCAGTTGATAGGAGTCATGTCCAGTGTGTTAATGAATCTGTGCACCCATTTTTCTCGAGGAATGTCACTCCAGGCCTCTTCACATCTTCACAGATGGTCCTTTGGGAAACTTCGACCAGTGTACCTTACTTCGCAACTTACTGCTTGTGCTGAGAATCGTGTTGTCATTAAAGTTCAACATTGTGTCCAGTCTATAATATTTCTTTTATGCGTCCCCCACCATCTTGTTGGTGTGGATTTCAGGGCCTCATCCATTGCCAACAACCTCTATTGTGTTGGTACACTTGTTTCAAAATCTGATAGGAAGGCTTCTAAAGGGTTCAGACCGTCAAATGTGGGTAAATTACTTACTGTTGTGTCGATCTAGCTAACTTCTCTGGTTAATCTAGCACATCTTCTGGTAGATACTTCATACATCTAGTTCTGCCAGTTCTCCAGTGCTTCTTTTGAATCTAATGAACATGCATTGTCAATTCGCCAGCTCAGATTCCCATCGGTTGTAGGGTTGATGTAATCTTGTTGTCTGGCTGTTAGTTTGTAGATATTTTCCAGTTCATATGCGTGGTCTTCTTCTCAGATGGGATCCATGTATTGCTAACCCTCATCTGGATCTAAGGGTACAATGACCCTAAATCCATCCCCTTCAAAGGTCATATGCCTTTTCTTTAAATCAAAAACAATGGAATTGTTGAAGGCTCAATCAATTCCTAACAAAGCAGGGTAAGAGCAACTATCATCAACAATTTCAATTACTTAAAAATATGAAAATGATCTTACTCAGTCGATGTCCACGGGGACATGCTCTAGTCGTCCAAATGGGCTGACAACTTGCTGATTAGCCATACTAAGTCTTATAGGGGAATATATTAACTTTGGTTTTCCCATCAGTGCTCAAGTTTTCTTTGTTATGACATTGACCTCCGACCCTAAGTCGAGGACCACATAGTCTATGTCATATTCTCCTATTTGAGCATTCAAGTGTAATTCTTTATTTGTCCTTCTCTTTTCCCCAATTTGGTGTACTGTCTAGCTTAGTAAGGGGTCTATCCTTCCTAGATCATACTGCTTGATTAAGTTCTATAGCTCTTGTACAACATTTTCATCCTGAATCAACTTAATACAAGTGTATAAAAATTCGATGAGCTTACTAACCTCTTTTCCTCCTTTTGGTGAAGCTGACTGATCAAATGCCTGAGGGATTCCATATTCTCTCACTTCTAGTTGTTTTTTTTATGAATACCCTTGGTCTCCCTTGAAATCCTTTCTTGCCTCCTCGAATATATGTATTTCTTTCTTTGCATCAAAAGACCGAGTCTTCTCCGCGGCTTTCCTGATACCTGAGTCTTCTGTGATCTTTCCTTGGATCATTCTATCCTCTCCTGTAGCAAAGATTCCTTGATTAATAACAACAACTCTAGGGTCTTCTCCATGAGGTTCAGCATATATTAGTTTCACTTGCGGGTTCTTCTGAGGTCCTCATCTTTCCTGAATCTTAGCTAGCAGTAAAGGGCAATCCTTAATGACATGCTCGAAGGAGTTGCAATAACTACAAGTGGTACAAGGGTTCTGACAGTCCCTTTCTAGATGTCCTGGCTGCATGCAGTTATAACAGATTATTTTTCCTTGGCCTCGGCCCATTCCTCGTCCTCATCCTCATCCTTTGTATCCACCATGAGGATTGAAGTTTCCTCTTCCTGGGGATTTATACTACGCATTTTTTCCTTCTTGATGTACTTCGCCTTGGATCTTGTATATGTCTCTTGATATTTCATGCATGAGATCATAAGCTCTGCAATATCTTTCATCATGCCCTAGTGATTTGAAGAATGAGCAATACAAGTTCGTGGGTGTCTGAATGTACTTATGCATGTAATAACACTCACCAAGGCGATGTTGATTTTTGCATACTTCTCACCAGGGTAGTGTGACTTGCTTCAAAGGGCTCAGAGCTCCAGAAGCCAAGTATTCATGGAATAGGGGACAATGCTCCTTGTCATGGCCTTCCAATTTGCATCTGATACACCATCTGTCTTCTCTTTTTTCTTTTCCCTTGTCTTTCTTGATGTCTTCGACCTATAGAGACAAACTAGTTAGCTGACTCAAGATCTGACTCATACCTGGGCTGGATTCTCCCATAGGGGTTGATTCAAGCTTCATGACGATCTCCAATGCTTCTTCCTATGAAGAAATCTTCTGATGCATCAGGGGAACTCTGATATGTGGTAAAAGAGCAATGATGAACCATTCTTTGTTCTGCTCATCGGGGATCTTAAAATTCAATCTTCCTGTTAGGGTCTTGAATCTCTGGTCGAACTCCCAAACAGGTTCAACTACCTTCTGCTTGATCTCCTTCATTTCTGTAATACATTGTGACTCTAACTTAGGTTTCTTAAACTCTGCAATCAATGCGTTCTTGATCTCATTCAATGGCTTAGGCTGCACAAATCCTTAGACAAGCTTCATGTACCATCTCAACGTGCAGTCTCTCACTGTAGTGCTAAATTGGTTTCTTTTAACAACTTCATCGGTAATATTTTTAATGTTCCATATGGCCTCACACAGGAACCAATGTTGATCAGGATCTTCAGATCCATCTCCTCTAAATATAGGGAGCCTCATCTCATCTACCATGAAGTTTCCTAGGTTTCCTATCTGAGTGGATGATGAACTGCTAGTAATAGTTCTTTGTGGACTCTAGTGATTTGGAATGTTTTGATTACTTAGAGTTTTTGAAACAACATGAGGATTGATATTACTTACTTCAGTAGCCTGAACAGTTCCTGAGGTTTTTGGCTCATTCT
>JASDQU010242734.1:0-12664 GCA_032191745.1 Picea mariana
CTATGATATACTTATATTGATCCACTTTTCTTTGTGCTTCTTAGATGTGTGGGTATAGATTTGACATATATGAAAGTGTTGAGTGATAGACCTATTTTGATGTTGCTAAGTACTAACTTAACCTAGATCTGAGTGAATGTTGTGGTGCTATGTGCCATCTGCGGAGTTCCATGAGGGTTAAATACTGATGAATGATCTATGCTAAAGTGATTTCTAAGAGTAAGAATCACAGATCTGTGTCCCATCTAAGGTTGCAGACACTTGAGTCTTGCAACCACCCCTGCCTCTACCTCAGGTTAGACTTCATATTCTTCGCAGGTGTTTCCGAAAGGGCTGGTATTTAGGGTTTTGTTGGTGCATTGTTGAAGTGTTGAACCCTGGGTCTGCCCCTGTGCCAACATCTCTCCAACTAGATGCTTCCTAGTTTAGTGTGAGGTTGAGATATTTCCTCAACCAATGGATCAAGGTAGTCATCTATCTTGAGAAAATATTCATGTATTTAATTTTACTCTATTTCTTTTTTTAATAGAGTGCTCAAGAACAATTTTGGTGTGTAATAATTATATATACTCCCCCTCTCTCATTTCCCAATAGATGGTTGGATGGTGGTTTAGATTAGGGGGAAAGACATGTATTTTCAATATTTAGGAGTGATCATGGAACAAGTTAATCTAGGGGAGGAATGTCTTCTAGTGAACTATTTCAAACAAATTTATAAGAGGTAAAAACAAAACTCATCTTTGGTAGATAAAAGCTCTACTATGTTTTTTAGACAAATATGTTTTATATTTACAATGAAGGATGACAAAAATTAGGATGGGTATATACAATGAACATCAAAACCTCTTCCTGGAAGCTACTAAAGCATAAATAAAAGTAGAACACTTTGTGTGATCAAAATATCGGGAATATTTCATTAGCAAGGCTCCCTTTGCCAAGAGTGGATGGTAAATATCATATTTCTACAAAGAATTAATGGAAAACAAAGAGTTAATCTCCTAATAAAAAAAAAACCTTACACCTAAGTTTCATATGAAAAATGACATTGTGATCCAAAGGAGATGAAAAAGTTCTAAGAAAGCATCATGAACAAGAGAACAACCATCCCCAAACAAAGCAGCACACTAATTCACCCTACCCTGAAGCAAAAAAAAGTGATTCTCCTCAAACCAAATTCAAAAACTCTTGAAAATTGTCATTCCCAAAAGATATGCTTAATATTCTCTAGGCACTGAAAAACTAGACAAAGGCCATTTGAAATACCACTCTTGGCCAACTTGGCCTTCGATAGGATCCCCTGATAATTCCACATAGTGCAAACATTGTGCAAATGTCAAACCCACCTTTCCTTATTTTCCTTAGATACCCATCAAGTATTAAGAACCATAAAAAGGGAATGTCTCAGATGAAGAGCTAGGTACAAATGGTAAGATTCATATTGAAGAGGTGAACGACCAAAGCTCCAAACCCAGTGTCCCAAAAATAACCTTGTCATTTCAATGTTCATTTTAAACAACTCAAACTCTAGCATGAGGGATCACAACTCCATGATCGAGAGATGATCCATGGAAAGAAGTCCATACTCCTAAGTTGTAATGTTTAATTCCATCTATTTGGGAAAACTAGGATTGTAAAGTTAGTAGTGGAGGTTTTGCACAAAATTTGCACTTGTGTATGCTTATATGTGCCCTATTATTTCCTAATGATTATCATAAGGTAATTTTTCTCATTGTTACAAGGATAGAAACTTAAACCTGTGATTATTTAAATTTGAAACAAATTGCAAAGAAAAAAAAAAATTCCAACCCAACCATTTATTGAGTTTGACTCGATTGATCAAGTCATACTTGTTTGATAGGACCTATAAAATCCCTCATCCAACCCTATTTATGTAATTTTTTGGTCAATTTTACCTTTGTTGACTGCATTTATCCTCTATTGGATGTGTTACCACTCATTTTGCATGAGGCCTACACTCGTAATTTTTTTTTACTACACTTGTGATTTTTATCACAAAAAGAAGTTTATAGGTTGATGAAACTTTGGATGGCCTAGGGGTTATGAGTTCACTTGATCATTTTGATTCCTTGGTTGATAGTTGATGATATGATATATTCATGAGTGTTTTGATGGTGTTTTTATTGGTATACTTTATTATCGTAATTTATAAAGAAAACATTGCACTTGGTCATGTGATGTTCTAGCCTTCCTTGTGGATATGAGAATATATGACCTTATTGATGAAACATCCTATAAATTTTGGGATAAGTTGACATTATATTAGCATCTTAATTTGGTTAGCTTCATGCTGGTGTAGAGTGCTTAGAACTTTCCCCTTCCTTTCATCCGGTTTCACATTTTTAGGTGATTCAATGTGGTTGGAGCCTTGGTGTGAGAGCACCCTTACTTGTATGGAGACGCTTGGCATTTGTGTGGCATATTGGCATCATGGAACAACACTTTTAATGGAGAGCTCACTCTTAGTACATATGTTGAATTCACCCTATGTTTGAAGAGATGTTACAATATCTGTTGGACCATTGATTACATACATTTTCATGCATCATTGATGGGACGTCTTGTTGGAGAGCTACATGTGCCACTTGGAGGTCTCACCATTTCCTTGTTTGGAGTTTGACTTCATTCAAACCCTCATTATGGAGTACATCCAACTTTATTAGAGCCTTATTACACACATATCTATATTATGGTTGAGGACATCCACCTTGGGATATTTCACACGTCTATTTAGGATGTTTTTCATGGTTTCATGCCCTACTTGGAGGAGGATGCCCACTTGACAAGATTGCTTGCACACATTTTATGAAGTATGTCTCACCTTGGAGAGATACACATTCACCTTTTGAGGAGATACACATGTCATTTGAGTGGTTTGTTGCACACATGTTGAGGCATAGTCTTATTTTATTTGTTGATGAGGGCTTGCCCCCTTTCTTCATGGATTTAATTGAGCATTGAATACATTCCACGTGTTTTCTTCATAGATTTGATTCCATGTTTCATGGATCCACTTTCTTGACACTTGATTTGAGAAGTACATCCATCACTTGAAGCCATATTTCACACTCTTTCATGGTTTGAGAAGGATGTTTCACATTGGAGGAGATTTAGGAGGTTCCAAACCCTGGATCTAGGATTTCATTGCATATTTTGAGGGTGTCCTAACTTCGGGAGTAGTTATATTTAAAAAAAAGTGCCCATATTTCCTCCAGACCAATTCCATTAGCTACATAATGACTGTGACATTTCCAAATTGTGGTCATAATATAAATTTCGACAAACATTGAGTGAGTTATAGTGGTTACAAATCTGTTGTGCTAATTTTCTCGCCATATTTTGACCAACTTTTGGGGGAATGCCCCACCTTTGTTGCTTGATCATTTTGGTTATTTGGGAAGAGTGAAATTAATGTATTCACATAGTGGAGAATGCCTTGCACATAGAACAAAGATTTATGTGTTTTGAGGATATCTTTGAAGGAGACGTCTACCTTGGGAGGATATACATAACCACCTCATTATTTTATTATTGTTTGACTTGTCCCATGAGTTGGTTATGTGAAGGAATATCATTTTATTGTTTTCTTGGAGATAAGGATGTATCAAGATAACTCCAATTATATTTTATTATTTTTTCTTGGATAAAAAATTCGATCTCAACCACTAATTGTTGCTTTTAGTAAGGATGTTGTTGAGAAGGTTATTTTATTCTTATTCTTTGGAGAACTAATGGATCTAAGAAAACAAATATTGTTTTATTTTAAATGAATATGGAGCTCAACTCTATTTAAAGAACATCTCAATCCATCATTTTTCATGTTTGGAATTTTGGAGTTTCCCCTCCTTGGAGCTTAGTGGATATATCTTTCTTGGAGCATATGTGAAGTGTAAGGGTTTTCTCCTAACAATGTCTAGCTTATTATTATAATGCTTTTAATTGTTACTTATGTGGTAGAGATTTATATAAATTGCTTTGTAGGGCCAAGAGAGAAGGGTATTTATACCCCATTGGAAGGGTTTCATGCAAAGAGTTTCTCTTTCTTGAACCCTTTGTTTGTTGATTAAGGTTGGTTGTCATTGAAGTCAACCCTTGAAGAAAGCCCCGTAGCACAAAGGTTTGGGTAATGGACCCAAGATTGTTTGATATAAAGATGACTCATTATTGTTTTTTCATGCTTGATAAGAAGTAAATATGGATGAACTCCAAAGTGGTCCCCTTATGGTGAAAGCCCTCACGGGAAGACGCTTTGTGGAGTGAGAGAACCCATGCTTAATTGTGGAATAATGAGATGAAGAATAGTGAATTTTTTAGTGAAACTATCATAGATGGATAGTGCTTGTCATGCCATTTCTGGTGGTATGTGGAATGTCACATAACTCCTCATGGATAGAGAGTTATGATCATATGAAGTTGGAGAACCCCTCATGAGTCTTATAGAAGCCCCCAAGGGTCAAAGTGCTTTGAAAAAGAAATTATTTTAAATGAAGAAGCCCTAAAATAAGGAAAGTGTAATGCTACATGAAGATATAAATAAGAGGCAAATCTCCCTCATTAAGAACACACTTGTACATATTATATATCTATTTTCTTGTGTAAATCTTCTTGTAAATACTTGTGGATACATATGAAGTGGCAATCGTTTGAGGTAGCACGAAGGGTTGACGGAAAAATTCTCAGATTCATAGAAAACCCTATGTTCTAAGGAATACGCGGATTGTCTGTGTATAGGGTGCATATACATTGAAGGTATACGTGGGCTAGCTGTGTATAGGGTGAGTATGTACGTGGGTTGACTGTGTATAGGGTGAGTATATGTTTATAAAGCCATGAAACTTGAGAAGATGAAGGTACAGAGGTTCTAGATTCTGAGATCAAGCTCCCAGGAAGGTCTAGAGTGCTCAGATACATCAGATCCATCCATTGGTTCAAAAGGTACGTCTTATTTCTATGAATAGTTGGGTTTTGATGTATGCATGAGGAATGGAAATGGATATTTGAGGATCCTCCCTAGAGAGACTAGTGGCTACATGGGATCTTATGTATAAGTCACATATATAGAAATATAGTGCTGGTATATTTATCATTGATACTTCTTGTGGAGGCACATCTTGTATTTCTTGGCATATGGCTAAGAGTTTTTATGGTACATGGTTGAGATCTTGTATTTATTGATGTATTGAGAAGTTGAATATCAGAAAGGGGTTGATGACTAATATCATGTGAGGGATATTATAATTGTTCATGATTACACATACCTATATGGCACATGACTAGAGAGAGACATACTTGCCTTGAGTAGAGTTTATGTATGAGGATGCATGCATAGGGTACAGTTACAGACTGGATATAGTGACATGTTATAGATCTATGTGAAAGAAGTTACAGAGGGTCAAAAATTTTCAAGTGAAAGGAAACCCTAGTTTCAGAAGGCATACGTGGGCTTCATAATAGATAGGGCGCGTACATACATGGGATGCATCACTACAGGTCATTTATCTGTTGTATTTGTGTAGATACATGTTCATTTCAGGTATGGTTTGATTACAGGGCAGTTGTACAGATTGGATATAGGGCAGTGGTACAGGTTGATACAGTTGTACAACAGTATATCTCACAATGACAGGTTGACAATGGTTCCATCATTCTACTTCTACTTCAGGGCGGTTGGAAGGGGCAAGGATAGGTGATTTTAGCCACCTTCCGGTTGTAGCCAGAGAACATAGGAGGTTGTAGCCTCCTTTTAGTTGTAGCCAGAGAATTGGGGAGTTGGAGCTTCCCTCAGGTTGTAGCCTGAGAAACCAGGGGGTTGGAGCCTCCTTCCAGTTGCAGCTGGAAAACAAAGGAAGTTGGTGCCTCTAATGAATGTAATTCTTCAAGACATATAAGAAAAAACATTATGTGGTTTTCTCCCGATTTGGGTTTCCACGTAAAACACCGGTGTACTGTGTATGTGTGTAATTGTTTATTTCTTATTTCTCATTATTGGATAATAATTCTACATTGATATAACATTTGAAGAAAAACGATTATAATTACGCTATTACTGATTCACCCCCCCCTCTCAGTAATCCAACATTTTTGTCTTATACATGGTGGTATTTTCTTGTACCTAACATCTTATTTAGTGGGTTATAGACAACACTTCATTGTGTAGAGCATACCTTGATGACATGTTTTGATGTGGTACATTCAAGGACCTCCTAGTATTCCTTACTTTCAGTTTCAACAATGTTAAGTTCATCTTATGCCATGCATATTGTATCCCTTCCAGTCTTAACCATTTATTGAGCTTGCCCTCTTGGATCAAACTCTTGACTCCATTTGTTCTTGTTGGATTAGAATTAATCTCTTGATCCCTTCATTAGTCTCTTACCATTAAACTACAAAAACATTGTTTTGTTAGAGTTATTCTTCATTGTTATAGATTTAGTAATCCTAATTGCTAGGGATACTCCCTTTGAGTTGGAGAAGATCCAACCTAAAGTGACAGGATAGGTTGCTTATATGACAGTGGTAATTATCCTAATAGTTCCCTCTTGGGTTTCACCTCGTGGATTAGGGATTTTAACATTAAGTGCAGGTTGGGGAGGTAACAAAGTTATTTTCTTGTGTGAAATTGATCGAAGGTAAGTGATGTTGATTACAGATAGGCAATTATTTTCATGCTATTAATGTGCATAAGATTGAATAATTGTATGCATAAGTAGGTTCTTTTAAGTGGATGGGCATTCATTGTGCATTACTCATTATTCATTGTGGCATAATGAATCTAGAATCTAAGGAATCATAGATTTGTAATTGATAAACACTTTATTGTTGGATTTGCATTTTTCTTATGTGATTCATGCATAGTCTTTTAAAATTCTTCACTCATTTATTTTCAATTATTAAATTTTTCACTCACTTTTATCAATTGTTAAAATAAAAAATGTTATTTAATTCTACATTTTCACTTGATCAATAACTATAAATGATCCAAACATGTTTATTCATCCTTCAACTATCAACTTCTTTATTCATTTATTATGTTCAAATCCACATAATATAGATTAAATTTTAACATAACAGATTTTTTATAGTGTCCCTTTACACCATCAAAAGGTAATATCTAGTAAACAAAGTCCCCTAGGGACAATGAGGGTTAGTCAAGTTGCACCAACCATAAGGACAATAAATATACATTAAATTAGTAAAATTATAACAAATATGATGTTACATACTAAATTAGGTCCTCCACTTCTATGTTGCCAAGAGACACCATAAACTAGGTCCCCCATATTTAAACCAAGGGATAGTAGGGTTTGGTCAAGTTGCACCAACCAACTACTAGGACAATAAGTATACATTAAATTATTAAGTTCGAGAAAAATATGATGTTGCATACTATATTAGGTCGTCCATTTCTAAGCAAGGGATATCACAAACTATACCACTTGTATCAACAATAAGTGTATGGAAATTATTAAAGTGATGTGTATTTAGATATACCACTTGTATCAACAACAAGTCTAAGTTTCTATTCAATGAGTACCTATCTTTGCGAGAATCAACTGAATTGGTGGTGAAGCTTTAGCATTGGCATTTCCAAACGGATTCAAAATGTGTAAGTTCTCCTTAGCTTGAATCAACTTGAAATCCGCCAACATTGCTAAGAGATAGGCCTACACACATTGCAAAAACTTAGCACAGGCCTACAGGCATTGCAAAAACTTAGCTACACCACCAACATTGCCTAGAGGTAGGCATAGCACCAACAAGATTATACACAAACAACAAAGACACACCCAGGTTTAGTCCAAGGGGGTCTTACGAATGTGCTTGCGCTTTATTGATTCATTCGAGTTTATAACACATAATAAGTTATTATTTCTTAAAAATCAATATAAGTTAATATTAAATATAAGCTATTATTCTTTATATTATATACTAAAAATGAATAGGAGTTGTTATTTGGTATACCTGACGTGATATAGAGACTTCCCACAATCTAAAAACACTTTAAACTTTATATACTTAAATAAGTTATTAAGCTAACTTTTAACTCTTAACTAACTTCTATATATTCCACTTGGACATGTATATTAAACTAATTCTCTTGTAAATTTTGATGGAATTGGCTTTTTAACACCCTTAAAAGTTAAAATTTGGTATAATCTTTCTCATTATGCAATAATAACCATGGTAATAGTTTCCAAAATGCTTATCACAATATCCTTCTAATTTGATAATTCATAAATTTTAGTTTTTCTCTTTAATCTTTCTAATTTGATAATTTTTAATCTTCCTTTTTTATTTTTTATGTTTATAAACGCCGTTATGTAATGAAATGATTAAGTTTTATGTTTCCTAATTGTAATAGAATTAATGTTGATTTTATTTGATGAAAAAAATATACATTACAAGATAAAAAACCAATAACAATGATTAAAAACTTGATCTTAACGATTTATATTGTTATCAAAAAATAGTCAGCGTAGTTATAGAAAAAAATATTTACTGTAATTGTATAGAAAAAATATTTACAGCAATTACATTTAGAATTGTATTTAGAGTAGGTAGGTACTCTATAACTATGCTATACTATTTTATATGACAATAAACAAATTAAATAATAAATAAATAACTATGTATGTACATATGTATATGACAACATCTAAAATATTAAACCAATGTAGATCCATCTTAAACCCAGATCTATCAATCACTTAGAATGATCAAATTTCTTAAAGTGTATTTTTTTTATTATCATTTAACATGAAAGAATTAATACTTGACATGGAATGAAATGATAAAAACTTTTACATCTTAATAAATTTGATCCCTCTTGATGCTTGATAAAACAAGGTTTAAGATGGATCTATGTTGGTTATAATAAAAAGTAATGTCTATAACATAGACTAAACAAGCCTTATCAACATTGTTGTAATGTCGGGAAAAGTAGGGGAGTGTTACCAATAGTTCAATACATACGTATATTCACATATACATACATATAGACAAAGGCATACACAAAGTAGTGGAAGCCCAAAGAACAATCTTTATTAGATAGATGATTCAATACAACACACCCTCTCTATTTTATGATACATACTTGTCTATTTATACCTACATCTTCAGTTACTAGATAGTTGTAACTACTTAACTATTTGGGTCGGTCGGTTAACAGAACTTTCGACCGACTTATACTTTTGACTTCGACAGTCGACCGACTAACTCTTAGTCAACTGTCGGGTCTAGTCAAATATCCCTTACAACATATCCCCTCACCTCAATTCCTTGCTTGTCCCAAGAAAGAGGGGAGTAAAACAAAATTTTATTTTACATTGATTTTTTACAAATAGAAATGATAGAAATAGATAAAGAAGAGGAAATATAGCCAAAATCTTCTGATGCTTGATAGGATTCTGGAGCCATATTCGACTGTCCTGCTACGCTAGGATCTATGTTGTTATTCGAGTCGAATGTATCCTTTGGTATGCTTTAAGTACTATCTTCAAAGGCAGCCTATAGGATGTTGGGAGTTGAATGTTGCAAATGTTGGGTGAAGTCTTGCCATGCATTTATCGATTGGTGTTCTTCCAGGGCTAGTGTCTTGATATGTCCAAGAAAATTTACTTTCTCTATTATTTATGCTTGCTAGAACGCGATCGATTCTGGGTTGATTTATTGTTCCATCTCTTGAATCTTTTCTCTGAGTTGCATGAGGCAGATTACTGCACTGTTGGTTTCCAATTGTACTTTGTGCCCTTCCTTTTGTCATTCTTTTTATTTCTGTGAGAGTTGTGACAATATACAACAATATACAAACTTCAATATGAGAAATTTTATTACTTTTAACCACAATATACAAACTTCAATAGTATATAATTAGTAGATTATTATCAATGTATCATCTATGATTGCATTCAATAAATCATAAGCATATAATCATAAGTAGCATCACATCAACACATCACATCAAGTACATAGTACACCAGTGTTTACATGGAAACCCAATGCAGGATAAAACTATGGAATGATTTTCTTATATGTCAAAAGAATCACATTCATAGGAAGCACCAACTTCAAGTTCTCTAGCTACAACTGGAAGGAGGCTACAACCCCTATGTTCTCTTGCTACAACTAGAATGTGGCCACAGCCACCTAGTTCTTAGGATCCAACCTGAAGGAAGCTCCAACTCCCTGTTTCTTCGGCTCCAACCGAAAGGAAGCTACAAACCCCTTTATGTGCTTCATCTTGCTTCCCTGAAGTATAAGTGCCAAATAACTGATATTGCCATTGTCACTCTTTCACTATCAATCTATCCCTGTAAGAGCTGTCACTGTAAAACTTGTAGCAATAACCTGTCACAACCTATACTAAAAACCTGTCACAATATGTAACAACAACTTGTCACTATATCCAATATTGTCACTGTCATTGCCACTGTCACTGTCTCATCCACGAAACTAGATCCACTCTCAACCACATGCAAATCATGTCAATATCACCAAGAGAATATCTCAAACCATATGTCGAACATAACCACCACATGCCTCTACCAATCATGTACCAAGATCACCACATAGCATCACAATATATGTGTCTCAACTAGGTACCAACTTGTACCATGCATCAACCTGTACCACAACCTATACCATCAACCATATACCATAACAAGTGCATCAACCATACACCAAACTTGTACCATACCAAGTATCAATCATGTACCATACCATGTACCTTACCATATGCCAACCATGCACATCAACCATGTACCATAACAAGTGCATCAACCATGCACCTCAAACTTGTACATCAACATTATACCATGTACCAACAAGATATGCTAAGCAAATAATATCAATGATGTACCTCAAACAAGTATCAACATCACCAAAATATACCAATATCAATATTTTCTTCTAATAATATACCAAGACATGTATGCCACATGCTCCATAAACCATGTGCCAAGATCACTACAAATATCTCCAACTAGATTACCAACAAGTGCCTCTAACAATGTAATAAGCATGTACCAATCATGTATCAACAACAAACCAAACTATGCCTCAACAAGATGTACCAAGATCACCATACCATGTACCTCATGTATGTGCGAACTCATCAACTATATGTCTCATCCATGTACCCAACATGTACTGCAACCATAAACAAAAACATACACCAAGATAACCAACAAGAAACCTCTATCAACACATCACACTATCCATAAACCAAATACCATAAACCATTACCTCGAACCATGTGCCACAACCTCACTGTGATGTATACTCATACTCAAGTATGTACCACTCATAATATAATCATATACGAAGACCACTAACAAATGCCTCTAACAATGTACCACAGGATATGCCAATAAAACAAAACTAAGTGCACTAGCAATGTACTTCAACAGATCTGCCTCAGAACATTCACTACAACAAGAACCATACAACTAATAGTACCTATAGTAAAATGCCCAAGCTCACAAGACCATACCTCAACCATGTACAAGAATGTGTCTCAAATATATCCCAATATGTGCTTCTAAGAAAGAACCATAACATCTGTTGTGAGAAATATTACCCTGCGGATAGGATAAGCTCCCCTTTGGACCAAGACTCCTATCTTTGGTCCAAATACAGAAGTTAACAAGTGGTTACTTTCCCTATAGATCTAACCGAATCAATCAAGCAAGAGAGAAGAAGAATGTGGCGTACCTGATTGCAATGTTCATCCTCACTTCTTCCAATCCATGGGCTTGATCTCCAATCTTCTTAATGCAACTGAAGTCCTGCAAAGACTAGAAAAATAACTCTTCCTCCTATTCTAGATAATGATATAAATAAAATCTATCTATGAAGACTCAAATGACAATAGACAAGAAAATGTAGAACACATGAACTTGAAGGGAATAGGCCAAGTTGATATTAATTGGAAAGCCAAAGAAGGAACTTACAAATCATGATTGACGATGTAGTCACTTCTCCAAGCTCTCCTTGGCCAGCCCTTGCATGAATCTTGACATGAAAATGTTGCTGCTTCCTCTAGAATCAATGTTTTGATACTTGTATTCTTCCTCCTTTCACCTTGAAAATACCTTTAATGTATAGGATTGAGAGGCACAACCACCATGAGAAAATGAATGAAATGGTTGAGTATATGGATCCTTAAGTTGGGATTTGGATCCTAAGATGAATCCATAGCATAGGAGTCGAGCACAACCAACCTCATCCCAAGAGAGTTGGACCTTAGGAAATGGAGGATCCCATTATTCCCTCTAACCAAAAGTGGAGCTTCCCCTTAGTTAGAGACAGAGCGCCAATTTCCAAAATTATTGCTCCCTTAACATGGAAAGGGGAGCAACGATGCTCCCTATACATGGGCAGGGGGCACCACCCTTCATAAAATGCCCAAAAATGGTTGATTTTTCTAAGAAAAAGATGTGTTTTGACCTTGAAATGATGGGTTTTGTTAAGTACCTATACCAGATTTGCAAATATACTTCAATAATACCAAGAATAAACCATAAACCATTCACCATAACATGAACAAAAGAAATAGAGAAAACCCTTGAGGTAGGGTAACACCATATATTAATCCTTATGGAAGGATAAAACTCCTCAAGCAATCCTTGCTTGTACAATCACAATA
>JASDQU010242734.1:12764-39110 GCA_032191745.1 Picea mariana
TGGAAACAACATGATGTATACTATCCATTCATGGGTGTTGTATATGCATGTGCATTTTCCTTCATGTCCAAATACCTTTATCAATCTTGCGGTCGAAAACCCATGACTAGGGTTGACATTAATGACAACAATCAATCTTCCAATAGATGTACATGGTTGAGGTGCATGGTTGATGCGCTTGTTATGGTACATGGTTGATGTGCATGGTTGGCATATGGTAAGGTACATGGTATGGTACATGATTGATACTTGGTATGGTACAAGTTTGGTGCATGGTTGATGCACTTGTTATGGTATATGGTTGATGGTATAGGTTGTGGTACAGGTTGATGCATGGTACAAGTTGGTACCTAGTTGAGACACATATATTGTGATGGTATGTGGTGATCTTGGTACATGATCGGTAGAGGCATATGGTGGTTATGTTCGACATATGGTTTGAGATATTATCTTGGTGATATTGGTATGATTTGCATGTGGTTGAGAGTGGATCTAGTTTCGTGGATGAGACAGTGACAATGGCAATGACAGTGACAATATTGGATATAGTGACAGGTTGTTGTTACATATTGTGACGGGTTTTTAGTATAGGTTGTGACAGGCTGTTGGTACAAGTTTTACAGTGACAGGTCTTACAGGGATATATTAATATTGAAAGAGTGACAATGGCAGTATCAGTTATTTGGCACTTATACTTCAGGGAAGCAAGATGAGGCACATAAAGGGGTTTGTAGCTTCCTTTCGGTTGGAGCGGAAGAAACAGGGAGTTGGAGCTTCCTTCAGGTTGGATCCTAAGAACTAGGTGGTTGTGGCCACATTCTAGTTGTAGCAAGAGAACATAGGAGTTGTAGCCTCCTTCCAGATGTAGCTAGAGAATTTGAAGTTGGTGCTTCCCATGAATGTGATTCTTTTGACATATAAGAAAATCATTCCATAGTTTTATCCTGCATTGGGTTTCCATGTAAACACTGGTGTACTGTGTACTTGATGTGATGTGTTGATGTGATGCTACTTATGATTATATGCTTATGATTTATTGAATGCAATCATAGATGATACATTGATAATAATCTACTAATTATATGTTGTTGAAGTTTGTATATTGTGGTTAAAAGTAATAAAATTTCTCATATTGAAGTTTGTATATTGTTGTATATTGTCACAACTCTCACAGAAATAACAAGAATGACAAAAGGAAGGGCACAAAGTACAATTGGAAACCAACAGTGCAGTAATCTGCCTCACACAACTCAGAGAAAAGATTCAAGAGATGGAACAATAGATCGACCCAGAATCGATCGCGTTCTAGCAAGCATAAATAATAGAGAATATAAATTTACTTGGACATATCAAGACACTAGCCCTGGAAGAACACCAGTCGATCAATGCATGGCAAGACTTCACCCAACATTTGCAACATTCAACTCCCAACATCCTATAGGCTGCCTTTGAAGATAGTACATAAAGCATACCAAAGGATGCATTCGACTTGACTAACAACATAGATCCCAGCGTAGCAGGACAGTCGAATATGGCTCCAGAATCCTATCAAGCATCAAAAGATTTTGGCTATATTTCCTCTTCTTTCTCTATTTCTATCATCTCTATTTGTAAAAAATCAATGTAAAATAAAATTTTGTTTTACTCCCCTCTTGCTTGGGACAAGCAAGGAATTGAGGTGGGGGGATATGTTGTAAGGGATATTTGACTAGACCCGACAGTGGACTAAGAGTTAGTCGATCGACTGTCGAAGTCAAAAGTATAAGTCGGTCAAAAGTTCTATTAACTGACCGACCCAAATAGTTAAGTAGTTACAACTACCTAGAAAATGAAGATGTAGGTATAAATAGACAAGTATGTATCATAAAATAGAGAGGGCGTGTTGTATTGAATCATCTATCTAATAAAGATTGTTTTGTGGGCTTCCACTACTTTGTGTATGCCTTTGTCTATATGTATGTATATGTGAATATATGTATGTATTGAACTATTGGTAACACTCCCCTACTTTTCCCGACATTACAACAATGTTGATAAGGCTTGTTTAGTCTATGTTATAGACACTACTTTTTATTATAACCAACATAGATCCATCTTAAACCTTGTTTTATCAAGCATCAAGAAGGATCAAATTTATTAAGATGTAAAAATTTTTATCATTTCATTCCATGTCAAGTATTAATTCTTTCATGTTAAATGATAATAAAAAAAATACACTTTAAGAAATTCGATCATTCTAAGTGATTGATAGATCTGGGTTTAAGATGGATCTACATTGGTTTAATATTTTAGATGTTGTCATATACATATGTACATACATAGTTATTTATTTATTATTTAATTTGTTTATTGTCATATAAAATAGTATAGCATAGTTATAGAGTACCTACCTACTCTAAATACAATTCTAAATGTAATTGCTGTAAATATTTTTTCTATACAATTACAGTAAATATTTTTTTCTATAACTACGCTGACTATTTTTTGATAACAATATAAATCGTTAAGATCAAGTTTTTAATCATTGTTATTGGTTTTTTATCTTGTAATGTATATTTTTTTCATCAAATAAAATCAACATTAATTCTATTACAATTAGGAAACATAAAACTTAATCATTTCATTACATAACGGCGTTTATAAACATAAAAAATAAAAAAGGAAGATTAAAAATTATCAAATTAGAAAGATTAAAGAGAAAAACTAAAATTTATGAATTATCAAATTAGAAGGATATTGTGATAAGCATTTTGGAAACTATTACCATGGTTATTATTGCATAATGAGAAAGATTATACCAAATTTTAACTTTTAAGGGTGTTAAAAAGCCAATTCCATCAAAATTTACAAGAGAATTAGTTTAATATACATGTCCAAGTGGAATATATAGAAGTTAGTTAAGAGTTAAAAGTTAGCTTAATAACTTATTTAAGTATATAAAGTTTAAAGTGTTTTTAGATTGTGGGAAGTCTCTATATCACGTCAGGTATACCAAATAACAACTCCTATTCATTTTTAGTATATAATATAAAGAATAATAGCTTATATTTAATATTAACTTATATTGATTTTTAAGAAATAATAACTTATTATGTGTTATAAACTCGAATGAATCAATAAAGCGCAAGCACATTCGTAAGACCCCCTTGGACTAAACCTGGGTGTGTCTTTGTTGTTTGTGTATAATCTTGTTGGTGCTATGCCTACCTCTAGGCAATGTTGGTGGTGTAGCTAAGTTTTTGCAATGCCTGTAGGCCTGTGCTAAGTTTTTGCAATGTGTGTAGGCCTATCTCTTAGCAATGTTGGCGGATTTCAAGTTGATTCAAGCTAAGGAGAACTTACACATTTTGAATCCGTTTGGAAATGCCAATGCTAAAGCTTCACCACCAATTCAGTTGATTCTCGCAAAGATAGGTACTCATTGAATAGAAACTTAGACTTGTTGTTGATACAAGTGGTATATCTAAATACACATCACTTTAATAATTTCCATACACTTATTGTTGATACAAGTGGTATAGTTTGTGATATCCCTTGCTTAGAAATGGACGACCTAATATAGTATGCAACATCATATTTTTCTCGAACTTAATAATTTAATGTATACTTATTGTCCTAGTAGTTGGTTGGTGCAACTTGACCAAACCCTACTATCCCTTGGTTTAAATATGGGGGACCTAGTTTATGGTGTCTCTTGGCAACATAGAAGTGGAGGACCTAATTTAGTATGTAACATCATATTTGTTATAATTTTACTAATTTAATGTATATTTATTGTCCTTATGGTTGGTGCAACTTGACTAACCCTCATTGTCCCTAGGGGACTTTGTTTACTAGATATTACCTTTTGATGGTGTAAAGGGACACTATAAAAAATCTGTTATGTTAAAATTTAATCTATATTATGTGGATTTGAACATAATAAATGAATAAAGAAGTTGATAGTTGAAGGATGAATAAACATGTTTGGATCATTTATAGTTATTGATCAAGTGAAAATGTAGAATTAAATAACATTTTTTATTTTAACAATTGATAAAAGTGAGTGAAAAATTTAATAATTGAAAATAAATGAGTGAAGAATTTTAAAAGACTATGCATGAATCACATAAGAAAAATGCAAATCCAACAATAAAGTGTTTATCAATTACAAATCTATGATTCCTTAGATTCTAGATTCATTATGCCACAATGAATAATGAGTAATGCACAATGAATGCCCATCCACTTAAAAGAACCTACTTATGCATACAATTATTCAATCTTATGCACATTAATAGCATGAAAATAATTGCCTATCTGTAATCAACATCACTTACCTTCGATCAATTTCACACAAGAAAATAACTTTGTTACCTCCCCAACCTGCACTTAATGTTAAAATCCCTAATCCACGAGGTGAAACCCAAGAGGGAACTATTAGGATAATTACCACTGTCATATAAGCAACCTATCCTGTCACTTTAGGTTGGATCTTCTCCAACTCAAAGGGAGTATCCCTAGCAATTAGGATTACTAAATCTATAACAATGAAGAATAACTCTAACAAAACAATGTTTTTGTAGTTTAATGGTAAGAGACTAATGAAGGGATCAAGAGATTAATTCTAATCCAACAAGAACAAATGGAGTCAAGAGTTTGATCCAAGAGGGCAAGCTCAATAAATGGTTAAGACTGGAAGGGATACAATATGCATGGCATAAGATGAACTTAACATTGTTGAAACTGAAAGTAAGGAATACTAGGAGGTCCTTGAATGTACCACATCAAAACATGTCATCAAGGTATGCTCTACACAATGAAGTGTTGTCTATAACCCACTAAATAAGATGTTAGGTACAAGAAAATACCACCATGTATAAGACAAAAATGTTGGATTACTGAGAGGGGGGGGTGAATCAGTAATAGCGTAATTATAATCGTTTTTCTTCAAATGTTATATCAATGTAGAATTATTATCCAATAATGAGAAATAAGAAATAAACAATTACACACATACACAGTACACCGGTGTTTTACGTGGAAACCCAAATCGGGAGAAAACCACATAATGTTTTTTCTTATATGTCTTGAAGAATTACATTCATTAGAGGCACCAACTTCCTTTGTTTTCCAGCTGCAACTGGAAGGAGGCTCCAACCCCCTGGTTTCTCAGGCTACAACCTGAGGGAAGCTCCAACTCCCCAATTCTCTGGCTACAACTAAAAGGAGGCTACAACCTCCTATGTTCTCTGGCTACAACCGGAAGGTGGCTAAAATCACCTATCCTTGCCCCTTCCAACCGCCCTGAAGTAGAAGTAGAATGATGGAACCATTGTCAACCTGTCATTGTGAGATATACTGTTGTACAACTGTATCAACCTGTACCACTGCCCTATATCCAATCTGTACAACTGCCCTGTAATCAAACCATACCTGAAATGAACATGTATCTACACAAATACAACAGATAAATGACCTGTAGTGATGCATCCCATGTATGTACGCGCCCTATCTATTATGAAGCCCACGTATGCCTTCTGAAACTAGGGTTTCCTTTCACTTGAAAATTTTTGACCCTCTGTAACTTCTTTCACATAGATCTATAACATGTCACTATATCCAGTCTGTAACTGTACCCTATGCATGCATCCTCATACATAAACTCTACTCAAGGCAAGTATGTCTCTCTCTAGTCATGTGCCATATAGGTATGTGTAATCATGAACAATTATAATATCCCTCACATGATATTAGTCATCAACCCCTTTCTGATATTCAACTTCTCAATACATCAATAAATACAAGATCTCAACCATGTACCATAAAAACTCTTAGCCATATGCCAAGAAATACAAGATGTGCCTCCACAAGAAGTATCAATGATAAATATACCAGCACTATATTTCTATATATGTGACTTATACATAAGATCCCATGTAGCCACTAGTCTCTCTAGGGAGGATCCTCAAATATCCATTTCCATTCCTCATGCATACATCAAAACCCAACTATTCATAGAAATAAGACGTACCTTTTGAACCAATGGATGGATCTGATGTATCTGAGCACTCTAGACCTTCCTGGGAGCTTGATCTCAGAATCTAGAACCTCTGTACCTTCATCTTCTCAAGTTTCATGGCTTTATAAACATATACTCACCCTATACACAGTCAACCCACGTACATACTCACCCTATACACAGCTAGCCCACGTATACCTTCAATGTATATGCACCCTATACACAGACAATCCGCGTATTCCTTAGAACATAGGGTTTTCTATGAATCTGAGAATTTTTCCGTCAACCCTTCGTGCTACCTCAAACGATTGCCACTTCATATGTATCCACAAGTATTTACAAGAAGATTTACACAAGAAAATAGATATATAATATGTACAAGTGTGTTCTTAATGAGGGAGATTTGCCTCTTATTTATATCTTCATGTAGCATTACACTTTCCTTATTTTAGGGCTTCTTCATTTAAAATAATTTCTTTTTCAAAGCACTTTGACCCTTGGGGGCTTCTATAAGACTCATGAGGGGTTCTCCAACTTCATATGATCATAACTCTCTATCCATGAGGAGTTATGTGACATTCCACATACCACCAGAAATGGCATGACAAGCACTATCCATCTATGATAGTTTCACTAAAAAATTCACTATTCTTCATCTCATTATTCCACAATTAAGCATGGGTTCTCTCACTCCACAAAGCGTCTTCCCGTGAGGGCTTTCACCATAAGGGGACCACTTTGGAGTTCATCCATATTTACTTCTTATCAAGCATGAAAAAACAATAATGAGTCATCTTTATATCAAACAATCTTGGGTCCATTACCCAAACCTTTGTGCTACGGGGCTTTCTTCAAGGGTTGACTTCAATGACAACCAACCTTAATCAACAAACAAAGGGTTCAAGAAAGAGAAACTCTTTGCATGAAACCCTTCCAATGGGGTATAAATACCCTTCTCTCTTGGCCCTACAAAGCAATTTATATAAATCTCTACCACATAAGTAACAATTAAAAGCATTATAATAATAAGCTAGACATTGTTAGGAGAAAACCCTTACACTTCACATATGCTCCAAGAAAGATATATCCACTAAGCTCCAAGGAGGGGAAACTCCAAAATTCCAAACATGAAAAATGATGGATTGAGATGTTCTTTAAATAGAGTTGAGCTCCATATTCATTTAAAATAAAACAATATTTGTTTTCTTAGATCCATTAGTTCTCCAAAGAATAAGAATAAAATAACCTTCTCAACAACATCCTTACTAAAAGCAACAATTAGTGGTTGAGATCGAATTTTTTATCCAAGAAAAAATAATAAAATATAATTGGAGTTATCTTGATACATCCTTATCTCCAAGAAAACAATAAAATGATATTCCTTCACATAACCAACTCATGGGACAAGTCAAACAATAATAAAATAATGAGGTGGTTATGTATATCCTCCCAAGGTAGACGTCTCCTTCAAAGATATCCTCAAAACACATAAATCTTTGTTCTATGTGCAAGGCATTCTCCACTATGTGAATACATTAATTTCACTCTTCCCAAATAACCAAAATGATCAAGCAACAAAGGTGGGGCATTCCCCCAAAAGTTGGTCAAAATATGGCGAGAAAATTAGCACAACAGATTTGTAACCACTATAACTCACTCAATGTTTGTCGAAATTTATATTATGACCACAATTTGGAAATGTCACAGTCATTATGTAGCTAATGGAATTGGTCTGGAGGAAATATGGGCACTTTTTTTTAAATATAACTACTCCCGAAGTTAGGACACCCTCAAAATATGCAATGAAATCCTAGATCCAGGGTTTGGAACCTCCTAAATCTCCTCCAATGTGAAACATCCTTCTCAAACCATGAAAGAGTGTGAAATATGGCTTCAAGTGATGGATGTACTTCTCAAATCAAGTGTCAAGAAAGTGGATCCATGAAACATGGAATCAAATCTATGAAGAAAACACGTGGAATGTATTCAATGCTCAATTAAATCCATGAAGAAAGGGGGCAAGCCCTCATCAACAAATAAAATAAGACTATGCCTCAACATGTGTGCAACAAACCACTCAAATGACATGTGTATCTCCTCAAAAGGTGAATGTGTATCTCTCCAAGGTGAGACATACTTCATAAAATGTGTGCAAGCAATCTTGTCAAGTGGGCATCCTCCTCCAAGTAGGGCATGAAACCATGAAAAACATCCTAAATAGACGTGTGAAATATCCCAAGGTGGATGTCCTCAACCATAATATAGATATGTGTGTAATAAGGCTCTAATAAAGTTGGATGTACTCCATAATGAGGGTTTGAATGAAGTCAAACTCCAAACAAGGAAATGGTGAGACCTCCAAGTGGCACATGTAGCTCTCCAACAAGACGTCCCATCAATGATGCATGAAAATGTATGTAATCAATGGTCCAACAGATATTGTAACATCTCTTCAAACATAGGGTGAATTCAACATATGTACTAAGAGTGAGCTCTCCATTAAAAGTGTTGTTCCATGATGCCAATATGCCACACAAATGCCAAGCGTCTCCATACAAGTAAGGGTGCTCTCACACCAAGGCTCCAACCACATTGAATCACCTAAAAATGTGAAACCGGATGAAAGGAAGGGGAAAGTTCTAAGCACTCTACACCAGCATGAAGCTAACCAAATTAAGATGCTAATATAATGTCAACTTATCCCAAAATTTATAGGATGTTTCATCAATAAGGTCATATATTCTCATATCCACAAGGAAGGCTAGAACATCACATGACCAAGTGCAATGTTTTCTTTATAAATTACGATAATAAAGTATACCAATAAAAACACCATCAAAACACTCATGAATATATCATATCATCAACTATCAACCAAGGAATCAAAATGATCAAGTGAACTCATAACCCCTAGGCCATCCAAAGTTTCATCAACCTATAAACTTCTTTTTGTGATAAAAATCACAAGTGTAGTAAAAAAAAATTACGAGTGTAGGCCTCATGCAAAATGAGTGGTAACACATCCAATAGAGGATAAATGCAGTCAACAAAGGTAAAATTGACCAAAAAATTACATAAATAGGGTTGGATGAGGGATTTTATAGGTCCTATCAAACAAGTATGACTTGATCAATCGAGTCAAACTCAATAAATGGTTGGGTTGGAATTTTTTTTTTTCTTTGCAATTTGTTTCAAATTTAAATAATCACAGGTTTAAGTTTCTATCCTTGTAACAATGAGAAAAATTACCTTATGATAATCATTAGGAAATAATAGGGCACATATAAGCATACACAAGTGCAAATTTTGTGCAAAACCTCCACTACTAACTTTACAATCCTAGTTTTCCCAAATAGATGGAATTAAACATTACAACTTAGGAGTATGGACTTCTTTCCATGGATCATCTCTCGATCATGGAGTTGTGATCCCTCATGCTAGAGTTTGAGTTGTTTAAAATGAACATTGAAATGACAAGGTTATTTTTGGGACACTGGGTTTGGAGCTTTGGTCGTTCACCTCTTCAATATGAATCTTACCATTTGTACCTAGCTCTTCATCTGAGACATTCCCTTTTTATGGTTCTTAATACTTGATGGGTATCTAAGGAAAATAAGGAAAGGTGGGTTTGACATTTGCACAATGTTTGCACTATGTGGAATTATCAGGGGATCCTATCGAAGGCCAAGTTGGCCAAGAGTGGTATTTCAAATGGCCTTTGTCTAGTTTTTCAGTGCCTAGAGAATATTAAGCATATCTTTTGGGAATGACAATTTTCAAGAGTTTTTGAATTTGGTTTGAGGAGAATCACTTTTTTTTGCTTCAGGGTAGGGTGAATTAGTGTGCTGCTTTGTTTGGGGATGGTTGTTCTCTTGTTCATGATGCTTTCTTAGAACTTTTTCATCTCCTTTGGATCACAATGTCATTTTTCATATGAAACTTAGGTGTAAGGTTTTTTTTTTATTAGGAGATTAACTCTTTGTTTTCCATTAATTCTTTGTAGAAATATGATATTTACCATCCACTCTTGGCAAAGGGAGCCTTGCTAATGAAATATTCCCGATATTTTGATCACACAAAGTGTTCTACTTTTATTTATGCTTTAGTAGCTTCCAGGAAGAGGTTTTGATGTTCATTGTATATACCCATCCTAATTTTTGTCATCCTTCATTGTAAATATAAAACATATTTGTCTAAAAAACATAGTAGAGCTTTTATCTACCAAAGATGAGTTTTGTTTTTACCTCTTATAAATTTGTTTGAAATAGTTCACTAGAAGACATTCCTCCCCTAGATTAACTTGTTCCATGATCACTCCTAAATATTGAAAATACATGTCTTTCCCCCTAATCTAAACCACCATCCAACCATCTATTGGGAAATGAGAGAGGGGGAGTATATATAATTATTACACACCAAAATTGTTCTTGAGCACTCTATTAAAAAAAGAAATAGAGTAAAATTAAATACATGAATATTTTCTCAAGATAGATGACTACCTTGATCCATTGGTTGAGGAAATATCTCAACCTCACACTAAACTAGGAAGCATCTAGTTGGAGAGATGTTGGCACAGGGGCAGACCCAGGGTTCAACACTTCAACAATGCACCAACAAAACCCTAAATACCAGCCCTTTCGGAAACACCTGCGAAGAATATGAAGTCTAACCTGAGGTAGAGGCAGGGGTGGTTGCAAGACTCAAGTGTCTGCAACCTTAGATGGGACACAGATCTGTGATTCTTACTCTTAGAAATCACTTTAGCATAGATCATTCATCAGTATTTAACCCTCATGGAACTCCGCAGATGGCACATAGCACCACAACATTCACTCAGATCTAGGTTAAGTTAGTACTTAGCAACATCAAAATAGGTCTATCACTCAACACTTTCATATATGTCAAATCTATACCCACACATCTAAGAAGCACAAAGAAAAGTGGATCAATATAAGTATATCATAGMAAATAACATAGCATAATCATTTCAAGCACAAAACATGTAAAGAAACCAACACATTAGGTCGAAGCATCGAGCACAACACACAGAGTTACTGTGGTTCACCCCCACCCTGGGGCTAYGTCCACAAATTCTTCTTCTTCCTTATTTGCTTTGGTCAATTGGGTTACATCACARAGCTCACACTTGTACTCCGCATAGGATAGGAGATCATTGCGCACCTAACAAGATCCTCCTTCYCTGAGTAGATCTAGCACAAAACCTTCTTACAATCCATGCACTCATCACTTACAACACTTGCACTCAGCTCTGCAAGTCGGTCACACAATATACACGAATCCTTTAATAGCACTTATCTTATCTTCTCGCCCTCTCTTACATTTCTTAGCTTCTTATTTATACTTTACAAAATAGGCCTAAACATGGGTAAACCCATGGGCCGACATCCATTTCCCATTACATTAACCCAAATCCCTAAAAGGGCCCCAAAAGTGGGCCGAGATCCCATGATCTCTGCTTCTCCTGGCGCTCCATATTTGACAGGCTATCGAAGTCCAAAAATGGTCAAATATGACCAAGTTTTCCTCAAAAATTGGTCAAGGGCCAACAGGCCCCCAACACTCACCTGTGGCTCATCTCGAGTCACTATGGTCTAATCAACTTCACTTCGAATGTCTCTAGCTTGGCCCAAGCTACTTCAACCTACTACAGTGAGACAACCTCTTTCTCAGTGAACTCCTAGATCACTGCATCATTTACTAGTCCTTCCATGCATTGTTCTGCAGTAATGACAACCTGTTAAAGCTCCGATACCTGTCTCTCAACTTCAATGAACATTTGGCATGATTTCTGTTGGATTGGTTGAAGTCATTGAGAGACTTCCATCACTTTACTTTGCAGCATGTGTACCTTTTGTTGGGCGGTGCCTTGTTTTGGAAATTGCTTCATTCTTTCAACTGGGACACATTCTTCAATTTTCACTTCAATGACCGTCACAGAGTGAAGTGCTTTGTGATCTCGTTCTTGTATGTCAAGTTGCTCTGCTAGCAATTGGTCCTTACTCTGATGTAGCTGTGCTTTATCCTCCTCCCACTTCGCTTGTAAGGCAAGATGTTCCTGTTCTGCCTTCCTCTGGTGTACTATAAGTGCACTCTGTACTTGTACCAAAGCCTGGGTGGCTTGTGCCATGTCTTCTTGAGCTTGTCGAAGGTGAGCTTCGAATTTCTCAGTGATCTGGCATAATTGGGTGGGCTCATCGCATGTTCCTGTCGTTCCCGTCATCAAGGGCATAGTAGAAATGAATCTGCTGGACTCGAGTGCCTACTGCACTTCTTGAAGTTCACTTGTGATTTAACTGAATATATTCTTTTGCTTCACTTCTTGCCTTTCTGCGATCTCTAGTGAGGCATCATTCAGCGCAGCGATCAAGAAGTCGAAGTCATTCTGTGTGAGGGTAGTCTTAAACGTAGTTTGGGTGGCCTTATTTTTCTTTCGGGATGAGGGATTTGGTGGGGTGACCTTCCTTTTATTAGAGGGATCCTCCTCATCTCTAGGCGGAGTAACCTCACCTTTGTTTTTCTCAACCTCTGTGCCACCTAGTTCTTCACCATCACCTCCCTGTGGAGGTGAGATCGAAGTAGTCTTCGTGGATGTGCTATGGATATCTTGAAATTCATCATCTGTCTTAGTCTTTCTCGATCCAGGTGTATCTAGTATAGCTTCAGAACTTTCCACGTTGGATATTTCTGTGGGGTCCACTGGAGCAAGGAGGTCCATCGACCATTCCTTGGTAATCTACTCCAAGTCTTCTTCTGTCAACTTGTAGTACGACTGGAGTTGTTGTTTGTGCTCATCAACGCGTGTTGTGATAAAGGTGAAGTGGCGGTCCACGTTGAATTTGATCAAAGGTCTAAACCTATGAAGTGTGTTTGGTGTGAGGTATGGTGTAGACTAGATTACATTCTTCAATTGGTTGTAATAAGAACGGAAAATGGCATTGGACTTCCACTACTTGTTCATGTCGCTGGAGTACCATAGCATACAAAACTTCGCAGCCAGTGGTTCAAAGGGTTTGATCTCCAAAAAATTGGCACCTTCTGGTAGCTCCCAAGCGATGAAAGCGATGAGTATGAGCAACCAACTAAATTTGAACTCATACCCTTGGTCTTGCACTTCTTTGTAGTCAAGCTCTAGCTGATTTACAAGGTACTTTGCCCAGTTCATTTGTAGTCCCTCTGCGCACTTCCCTGCAAGGTCAACTACAAATCCAATCACCTGTGTGGGTCTGTTCTTGCGGACTAACATCCCTGTGATCATCTAGAAACTGAGGCGTAGTGTTGCATTCTTTATGGAGGCTACCTTGTAGCCTCGCATGCCCTTCTCTACATCGCCATATGTGTCTTTTATTTGCTAGGCGAGAGCGCGATCTACGGTCTTCCTAGGGTAAAACTCCTACAGGTTAGGGCCTTGCATGCTTATCCCTGTGATCCAATTGATCAAAATCGAGTCCACAGTGATGTGACGGTCCAACCATAAGTATCCTCCGTGGTAAAAGGACAACAACAATTTGATGCATGCATTCACTTCCTGATGCCTCCCGAAATGGGAAATATTCATTACATTGAGGAGGGTTGACTGCGCGAGGTTATGGGTCCATTGTTGAGGGACAATATTTGGGTTCCTCCCTTTTGTTATAGTTAAGTACTTGTGTGGGGCTAGCATACTGTAAAATTTGTGATCTCCAAGGTTAAAATCACTAAATTTCAGCACTGTGAGCTTATCCTGGTCAGCACGAACTACGCACACCCTTTTTGGGAGGTACATAGTGACCAAATCATAGTTGAAGTCTCTGGGTATAGTGTCTCGATTCACTATGTCGCTTAGTGGTGGGATATACTTAGGAAAGATACTTGGGATCATCTTCATAGTGGCGAAGTCGTTTCCGAGCTTAGATCGTCTTTTCGAAAGCGATCAGGATGGTCCTTCTCGAGTAGTGGAGGGATGTTACACATGATTTTGGTCACTCTAGTGATGTCTCTACAAGTGATGTATTCAGGCTCCCACAAGGACTTTTTGCCTGAGAAAAGTGACTACTGTCTCCTTCCAAAAAACACATTTTTAAGATGAGTTCGCAGGCTACCTATATTACAGGGTGCGAAAATCCTTCATTCTCGTAGGCAACCCAAACTTAGGGTGCGAACTGTTCGCAGTCTTCTCTATAGGTAGGGTGTGAACCTGTTTCAAAGCTTAGACAAGAGAAGAGGTCACGAAGGTTCTAGAAGGGAATCTTCTAGAAAATGAGTTGGCATTCGCATGGTTGGCATCCTACTGACTTCTTAGATTTAGTGGGATCATCCTCATCCATTTAACCATCTCTCCTTCTACTATATATTGAATGGTTTCTCATGGAAAATGTGAAGCAAGATTGAATGAAGAATTGGTGAAAGAATTGTGTGAGGAACCATGTTTGGATAGAAGCTTGAAGACTCTAATCAGTCTATCAAGTTGTATTGGATCTTCTTCATGCAAGTGTAGAGAAAGTGTGTGTGTTGGAACCAAGGGTCACTGAAAAGAATCTCACTACATCAAGGCGATTAAGTTGTATCTTCTACTTTCATTTAATATAATACAACGACATGTCCCTTTCCCATAAAATCACTCTTATTTGATTGCGTAACTCCTTGATCATATGCATAGGTTGACATTGAATATACTTTGCTATCTTCACTTTGATTGGTTTGTGTTGTGTTGGACCTGATTTCACAAGAGCACCGGAGCGAAGCGGGAACAACAGAGACCCAAGGAAGCGATATAAAGGTATGCCACTCATTCCTTCTTATTAGTAGATTCAATGACTACAACTTAGGGAAAGAGTCGTGTCCTGTCCTGGTTTGTTCTAGATCCAGGTGGATCTAGGGAGATCTGTTAGTGTCCGCACCTACCGATTTATCCAATAACAAAATTGGCGACTCCACTGGGGATACAACATATTTTTGTGGTTTTTTCTTGGCCATTTGCTCTTGACCTACCCTTTTTCATTCCCAATCAATCTCTAAGTCTTGAGGAGATCCTCATAGACTCCCTAGATCTATAAGTTCCCTCAAAAGTCCTGTCATTTTTCCAAAATTTGCTTGATTACAAACCTCCTTGCACTGCACCTGTTTGTTGCCCATGAGAATAACTAAGGTTCACACCCTAGTGTTTAGTTCAGTGTGAAATTCTCACAATTTGCATGTGTCTAGCCTGCAAGAATTTTTAATTCTTGCACTGTACCCCACTGTCAGACTGCGAACTCACTTGTAAAAATTTTGGATTAAGTCTTTTGTGTCTTCAGATGCCCAGATTGGTTGGTGTGTCTGGAAAGAACTTCTCTATCTAGTGATTGAATGTTTCTTGACTTCAAATCTCATGAATGATTAGTTTTCGGAAATTAAAAGCTCTTCTTGTTCATTTTTTCCCAATTTTTACCTCTTGACCTTTTCTTAACAAGGGTATAATCTCCGATTCTAAAATCCGAGTGCTTGTTTGGTCAGGAGCCTTTGATTGGATTAAAAGTTGAGATTAATTTTCCTTTTCAATTGCTTATTACTTGGAAAATTGTTACCCATGTGCATTTGAAGAGACTGGTCTTGTTAGTTTGTTATTTTTCTCTTCATTGAAAGATCGATTTGGGTGTTTGTTGTGTATTTCTTTTTCGTTAGTTGCTTACTTTTTCTTAGTTCCATCCCTGTTGCTTGGTTTCTAATAAAAATTAAAGACATTTTTTTTTTTAAGCAACTTTTTATTCGAAAATATAGGCATTCAAGTATTGAAAGAGAACGAATAGGAAATTTGCATTGTTCATGGTTGTTTGATATTACATTTCAGAGAAGATCATACATCGTAGTTCACATTGTTCCAGAAAAATCCTCTTTCCCTCCTGTAAATAGGATTCATCGAACAAAAATTTGTATCATTCATTCCTATTTATACATTGTTGGGTCAGAGTCTCACACAACATCGGTTTCATTTTCGTCTCCTTTTGAGTAACAATAGCCTTTAATAATATTGCACAATTTTAAAATTCAACTAGTAACTTTTTCTAGGGCTCTTTTACACCAACATTAACTAGGCTAGAGCTTTGGAATAGGTAGTGAGACACACTCTCCAAAGAAAAAAACACACAATAGTATCTTGTGATAAGGAGTGTCAAATTCTATTTGCAGCATTTTTTCCTGGGAAGCCCTTCTCACACAAGGGTCAAACCTGAGGTCGCATTGAGATTGACATAGTTACTCACCCTGCTTTGTTGATATCGGTGTAGAGATTGCATGTATTACGAAGGTAACTTGAAGGTATACCCACAATGATGAGTGGAAGCCTCTCAATCTGATTTCGAGCTAAATACCCTGCCCTTGCATGTGGATCAAACTGTCGATTGTTCCCCTAGGCATTATTGTTGTTGGTGGTAACCTTAGTAGTCTATCTGCTTAGGGTCTTACACAAGGTGACTGTGAAGGGGTAAGACTTCACGATACCTGGAATCGATGTTGGCAAGACTCACTCGGGCTACTTAGAGGGTATATCCACAATTGTGTGTGGGAGCTTGCACCAAGGTGTGAGTCCGTTAAGCAGGTCGTCAACGTAACTTTTCCACCCTGGCCTAGCCCCTTCCTGTCTTGTCTCATCGTTGTGACATTAGATTTTATTAGTGCATGTTGTTTGTTTACCCAAGTTGGCCATATAATTTCTTTCATAAAATTCTAACTCGATCACAATTGACCCTCCACGTCGTTCATGTAGAATGCAAGGCCTACCCCCAGAAGATCTGGAAGGTTCTCAACCCTTTCCTACCAACTCACTGGAGGGCTCTCCTCAACAGAGTGAAGTCCAAGACGTTGCCACTCCACCAGTGGAAAGAACTAACTCTTTAGAACGTTTTTGAATTACCAATTCTCGAGAGGACTTTCGACTTCCTCCCGACTCCGGGAGACGTATTTTGTGAGTGAATTCTTCTGGAGATATAGTTGTTCAGTCTTCTGGATACCAAACCAGACCTTTCATAGGACCTGAGGGTCAAGATCCTTTTTGGACTACTGGAATTTTTAGACGGGATCTCTTTGGCTCAGGAGCAGGCGTTGATATCATTGTCGCACCTGAGCTACCCGAAACATTTGATCTAGATGGAGTACGCAGAACCAAATCTGGATCCCCTTGAAAATACAAACCAGCATATGTGTAGTCGTCAATCATCAGCATCTGGGGCCTCAACCAATCAAAAAATGAATCATTATACTTGATTATAGGCCCTGCTACGTGTCGAGACATGAGGTTGCACCACCTTAGCATCCTTAGATTCTATGGGGCCGGTAAACCCCAATCAACCTATAGTCGCAGTAGTGGGACCCTCTAGAGGAAGAATGACACCAAAAGTGATCCGTACCCAAACTGCTTCAAGTCACCCTTTCTGCACTTCGTCAATTGTCTCTTCATACTGCAGAGAACTACATCCGACCAGTTGAAGACCCGAGGCTCTGTGCACTCTATGCCATAGTGGAAATAGCTCTGGAGAGCCATGTACGGAGCCGCGCTCCCAGCCATGCATGAAATAGTAAACAAGATGGTTCGTAGCATCAGATATTGGACTCCCCAAATGGAAACCTTACCCTTGCTTCTCTCTGCCTCGAGAACACAATACTGGCGACAATACTCGCTCATAGGGAGTCTGTCGCCTCTACCTCCAGTCAAAGTAGCATGGTATCCACGCCATGACAACCCTGTTAGAAAATAGATATCCTCGATATCTAGGGTTAGCGTATGGATTCCCACGTGAAATAATTGTTGGTCCACATCCCACATGTGGACCGGGTATTCCAACAACTTGAGTTGGGCTCTCATGTCCGGAATCCTGAAAAATTTCAATAACCCACAATCCTGGAGGGCAGCGACTGTACCCAGGTGATTCTCGACAATGGAATCATCCTCATGTTCCCTTTCTCTCCATTCCAACATTGTGATGGTCAAACACCTGCAAAAGATCCATGAGAGGGAAGTCAACAACTTGTTTTAAACTCTTGCATAATTTTTATTGAGCAAAAAATTACTTCAAAAACCATTTTTCGGCCCCCGCAAGTGAGCCTTTTGCACAGTGAGAGATTCTCGCAGGTGCCCCAAAGGCCACCTATGAGAATCCTAGATTCTCGTAGGTCCTACATGGCCCACTTGTGAGAATTCTTGGGTGCATGTTCCGACCCTAAAATGGACTCAAAACCCAAAAAATTTCCAATAAAAACCAAAAATAAACCATGGAAAAGTTAGAGAATCAAGAGATTACCTCGTTGGCTGAAACGGTTTGTCGAATGATTGCTTGTGCCTCCAAAAATTGAGGAAATAAATTTTGGGGGAAATGAGGTATGTTGGACAAAGTTTTTGTCAAAATTACAATGAAATGGTAAAAATCCCTTTTTACCCATATTTATTCACTTTTTACTATTTTTGTTGATTTTTTATATTATTTTTATTACTTTGTCTATAAAACCTAATACCCTAATAGTCTTTTGAGTATGGTTTTTCGCAGATATCGTGACTTCGAAGTCCAAATGAGGGGGTACACGTGTTTTTTATTTTGTCGCATGTACGGCTACTTTTTTAGGGTTTTTTAGAAAAAACCTCGAGCTCAGTCTCCGTTCATTCTTGCGCTCGAAAATATATGACAACGTAACCAAGTATACTTTTTCTTGTCATTTCGTACTCGTCATGGTAACACAAAAACGACGAACTTAAATGAGTATCCTTTAAGATATTTTCACGCTCCATAAAAACGAAAAGATTGCCGAGCGATCTTGTTCTTTTCACGCTCGTTAAAGTATTTGAAAAAATGTTCGACGGGCGATAGTTTATCACGTTTTCGGTCTCATCGAACTCTTTTCCAAAAAAGGAACTGGGAGATTTCTCTTTAAGTGTTTTTCAGACTCTCAAAACATGAAAACCCTTGAGTTTTCTATCCTTGGACTCGTTAAACAAACATCGAAAGACCCGCAATGGGACCGAACCACTCCTTCCTAGGGTTCGTTAAACATACTTCGAGGGACTCATCCGAAGGATGAGCTTACATTGACAAGTATATGTTATCCTCCTCAAGCTTGTGTAATAATAAAGAGGTACTCGCCAAAAATGGTGGGGGAAATTTTGGGAAAGGGATGTGTTTTCATATTCATATTAATGGCAGTAAGCATCACTCTTGAACATGACAGCCCCTATTCATCATTTGAATCTGAGTTGGGAAATCAATTTGTCTCTTGTTCGACTTGTTACAAGGTCATATCTTGGGTCGTCTTTGAGTCAGTGCTACCAAGTCCTTGGTCGTGTCGTTCATATGTTCAAGAGAAGTTCACATGAGCCCTCTATTGATTCAGCCATCTACAGTTGTCCATTATTACTATGTCAACCTTCCCTGTGTCTGTTTCAACCTGTATTCATACTTTTTTTCACCCTCAAAATATGTTACTTATTTCGTGTCATTGATGGGGGATACATCAAGGCCCTCTTGTGAGGAGTCTTTTTCCATCGACTCCAACTCATTATCCGGAAATGAGACTTAGAAATCATTTAGTACCTTAGAACCTGCATGCCTTAATGGCAGGTCTCTTCACTTTTAACAAGGGTTTCACATCATTGATCCCTGATTGAGAAATTCCACCAAGTGCTCGACTTCATCTCATTCATTCGCATCCATTTGGATTGTACTTCGGTACGTTGGGAGTCATTGACATCAATGGTGATTTCCCTTGCACTTGTTAATGATTTTCATCAATGACCCGTAATCAAGTGGTTTCTACCATGTTCGACTTCAGCACATGTAATCACATGGTTAGATTCATACTTTCAGGTGACAGGATTGAAGACCCTAGGTATCATATTTCTTGATCCAGACTGTGATGGAGTATGTATGATTTGTATCGGCACATAGATCCACTTTGTAAGTCACATGGCTATGTCGTCTTAATAAAAGTCTTCTCACATAGATCCACAGTGTATTCCTGGTGGCTATGTAGCATTTTGACGCCATGGATCCACGGTGTATGATTAGTGGCCATGACCTACGTTTATGATTCCATTAATTTGTGATCTGAGCATGGGAATGACTACCTCAGAATTGGTATTATATTCTGCAGATGCTTGGTTGTTTACAGGTTTCTGATTAGGTGTGCTCCTTGTTTCTGACACACACACGCATTTTACAAAGTGTTTTGGCTATCACAAGTTCTGACCTCATACTTTGAGGGGCATTCTGTTACACATGATTTTGGTCACTCTGGTGATGTCTCTACAAGTGATGTATTCAGGCTACCATAAGGACTTTTTGCCTGAGAAAAGTGACTGTTGTCTCCTTCCAAAAAACACATTTTTAAGATGAGTTCGCAGGCTGCCTATATTACAGGGTGCACAAATACTTCATTCTCGCAGGCAACCCAAACTTAGGGTGCAAACTATTCGTAATATTCTCTATAGGTAGGGTGAAAACCTATTTCAAAGCTTGGAAAAGAGAAGAGGTCACGAAGGTTCTAGAAGGGAATCTTCTAGAAAATGAGTTAGCATTCTCATGGTTGGCATCCTACTAACTTCTCAGATTTAGTGGGATCATCCTCATCCATTTAACCATCTCTCCTTTTCCTATATATTGAAAGGTTTCTCATGGAAAAGGTGAAGCAAGATTGAATGAAGAATTGGTGAAAGAATTGTGTGAGGAACCCTGTTTGGACATAAGCTTGAAGACTCTGCTCGGTCTATCAAGTTGTATTGGATCTTCTTCATGCAAGTGTAGAGAAAGTGTGTGTGTTGGAACCAAGGGTCACTGAAAGGAATCTTATGACATCAAGGTAATTAGGTTGTATCTTCTACTTTCATTTAATATAATACAATGACATGTCCCTTTCCCATAAAATCACTCTTATTTTATTGCGTAACTCCTTGATCATATGTATAGGTTGACATTGAATATACTTTGCTATATTCATTTTGGTTGGTTTTTGTTGTCTTGGACCTGATTTCACAAGAGCACCGGAGCGAAGCGGGAACAACAGGGACCCAAGGAAGCGATATAAAGGTATGTCACTCATTCCTTCTTATTAGTAGATTCAATGACTGCAACTTACGAAAAGAGTCATGTCCTGTCTTGTTTTGTTATAGATCTAGGTGGATCTAGGGAGATCTGTTAGTGTCCGCCCTAAGTGGAAGTCAAACAGATATATCGGCCCCAACAACTATATTTATTCATCATGGTGAAGTACTCTATGTCGTTGTTTTGATATCTCAACGAAGCTCCAATTCTGCAATTTTTCTTTCTACGAAGTATCCTCTAGAACCTCTTGTAACCTTATAGTATTATCCCTCTTCTTTCTTAACTTTCTAGCCTTCTTCCTAGTGATCTTTGTCTCAGTAATTCTTTTACCATTCTGATGCTTATCTTCTGTGGTCTTAGTTACTTAGCGTTGTTGAAATTCTTTCCTAGGGTTCCTAGATAATACTTCTTCTGTATCGAAAATAGGTAACTCAATCTTCTGTAGATCCTCTAGTGTTCTCTTAGCCTCGACATCAGAGTTGCTAGTATTAAATATCTGCAATCTGCACTTCTGTTCTTCAATGAAGTGTGTGATCCTTCTAGTCATAAAGTCTTCTAACTGTTGCTTCTTCTGTTGCAAAACTTCTTCCTCCTCTTTTCATCTGTCTTTTTCTCTATCAATCCAAGGTTTTCTTATGAGCATGGTAAACGGGGTGCTATCTTCGACAAATTTAAAAATATCAAAGTCTTCCTTTGTCGAAGTTCCATTGACAGTCATAGGTATTCGGGCAAGCCTTCCACATAGGTTTACTAGATTTCCTCTGAATAAACTTGTCCCTCCTAGGGAAGGGATCATGGCAGGCTTTCCTATAGCTTCCCAAGTTCTTTCTGGAATAATTTTCACTTGTGTTTCTTCATCAAGAATACAATCAATGTCGAAGTCCCCTATTCTTGCTTCAACTTGCTCCTTTTCTTTGAATATCTTTGGTAATCAAACATCTTTATGTTCCTTCAGGGTTCCTTTWWTCCGTATTAATATTTTCTCTGATTCTTGTTGGGTTTATGCCTTTTCTGGATCTGCCTTCTGGTCTTCTTGATTTAGATTCAGCCTTTCCAACTTAGCGATCATTCTAGGGCAATCCAATATGTCATGGTCGAAAKATTTGCAATAGAGACAACTATGTTTTCTCCCAGGGAATTCCTTAGCAAGATGTCCTGGTCTTCTGCAACTGTAACAAAGAGTTAATCCTCTCTTTCTCTTCAATGATCCCTAACTCTTCTTGTACTGCGCGCTAGGATCTTAATGGCTAGCTTGCAAAAATTTCTTTCTAGGATCATGCATCCACTTGTTAGTCTAGACATTCTTTCTATGCATAGGTATAACATATCTATCATTATACTTATCAGATATATTCATATCAAACTTTCTTTCATCTATTAATTCCCTAGTTTTTAAGCTAGGACAGAATCTATCAAACATACCTAGATCCATGCTCTAGAAACAAAAAAAAAAATCACTTATCTTACTTCTACAGAGCACCAAGCTTCCAGATCTAAGGACTTTTGACTATTCTTACCTTTATTAGAGCACATAGCTTACAAATCTTACCTCTTTTCTGTATATCTGACTTATTTCTTTCATAAATTTCCACTTTTACTTAGAGCACAAAGCATTCAAATCTTGCTTCTTTTCTTTGGATCTGATCTTCCTTTCTTCAGATATGAACTTATTTCTGGCACAAAGCTTCATAGGTCGAGTAAAAAATTGTGCACTAGGGAAATAGATCTACACACAGAGCTTTCTTTTGCACAAAGTTTCTTCTTCCTCAGTTCCCAGCAATCACAGTTTCAGGTCTTGGCAACGGAACCATTTGTTGGCACAGGGGCAGACCCAGGGTTGAACGCTTCAACAATGCACCAGCAAAACCCTAACTACTAGCCCTTTCAGCAACACCTGCGAAGAAAATGAAGTCTCACCTGAGGTAGAGGCAGGGGTGGTTGCAAGACTCAGGTGTTTGCAACCTTAGCTGGGACACAGATCTATGATTCTTACGCTTAGAAACAACTTTAGCATAGATAATTCATTAGTATTTAACCCTCATGGCACTCTGCAGATGGCACAGAGAACCGCAACATTCACTTATATCTAGGTTAAGTTAGTACTTAGCAACAACAAAATAGGTCTAGCACTCAGCACTTTCGTATATGTCAAATCTATACCCACACATATAAGAAGCACAAAGAAAAGTGGATCTATCTAAGTATATCATAGAAAATCATATAGCATAATCATATCAAGCACAACACATGGAAAGAAACTAACACATTAGGTCGAAGCACCGAGCACAACACACAAAGTTATCGTGGTTCACCCCCACCCTGGGGCTACATCCACAAAGTATTCTTCTTCCTTATTAGCTTTGGTCAATCGGGTTACAACACAAAGCTCACACTTGTACTACGCATAGGACAGGAGATTTGTGTGCACCTTGCCAGATCCTCCTTCCTTGGGTAGATCTAGCACAAATCCTTCTTACAATCCATGCACTCATCACTTACAGCACTTGCACTCATCTTTGCAAGTCAGTCACACAATATACACAAATCCTTTACTAGCACTTAGCTTATCTTCTCGCCCTCTCTTACATTGCTTAGCTACTTATTTATACTTTACAAAATAGGCCTAAACATGGGTCAAAATCTGTTTCCCATTACATTAACCCAAAACCCTAAAAGGGCCCCAAAAGTGGGCCGAGATCCCATTATCTCTGCTTCGCCTGGTGCTCCATCTTTGACAGGCTGTCAAAGTCCAAAAATGGTCAAATATGACCAAGTGTTCCTCAAAACTTGGTCAAGAGCCAACAAGAGAATATCTCAAATCCAACTAGTTCCAACCACTTCCTACAACCTAGGAAACAAATGCTACATAGAGACCAATTCTACCTAATCATGACCAATTCTACCTAATAATCACACCGGAGACAAGTGGGAATTACATATCCCAATACTCACCCTTAAAAACTACTTTTCTTTACCTTTGTCAGGTCAGGTCTTCATCATCACCAAGTCTTTTGAATCGAAGCACCTCTTGATAAAAAAAAATTCTATCCGGTCAAACCCAGTACCTTCTCTTCATACCTCGATCATGGATCACCAAAATTCCAAATTCCATATAAATAAACAACCATCCACTAGAATTCATGGGTCATTAGTCATTGCAACCGCCGACTTTAAGGATTTCCTTCAGGTACATGGTTCATTCAACCTCTTGATGAATACCCCCTGAATGTAAAACTCATGTCTTCCTAGGAACCTCCTAGAGTCCACTCATAGAGCATGCATTCAACTCGTGACATCGATCACTCTAGGTGTCAAACAACTCTATAATAGAGGTTTATACACTACAAATCAATAGGGATATATGACAAAGGGGTATGCATTCCTAGTCAGTTCTTACAATGATATGATCTTTACATGTTATATAAATGCAGGTACATACATTACATACTCCATCTCATGGAGATACGAGGTAGAAGATCAAAAATTTCAAGGACCAATACATCCTATCAATAAACATTACATCATAGACTTGATACAAAACAATGTGTGACTTGTGTTGCATCCCTTTCATCACCTAAATGAGAAAAATAAGGACGCTTACAAGTCCAGTTGGGTTAGCTGGACAAGACAACAGTGAATGTAAGAGTTAGAAACATCAATCATAAGAAATAAACAAAGAAATAATGCTAATAACAATAAAAGAAACTAAACTAGAGTGCATAAGAAAAATAGAACAAAAATTAAACAACATGTATGCCACCAATGGATAAGTTGTATTAGTGGGAAAAAACTAAAGAGAAAGGGATACTTATAGGTCCCCTCTTCCTCCAAGGGAGGGCTCTTGAACCCCCAATGATTGATCTCTTCTTACAAGTAACAAACTAGAAGGAAATGGTGAAGAAATCCAAATCCCATCAACTCAAGAGGTGATGTGAATGGATAAATGAAATGGTGCTTGTATGGTCTTGATGAGAAAAGGGGATTCTGCAAGAGAATATAGGCAGCATAACAATACAATTGAATTCCTTGAAAATATAGTACACCCACGGCCTCTTTTTATAGAAAAGCTTTGAGGCATTATTCAACCAGTCTTTAGTGTGAACAAGGGGCTCTTTAGGGCACCCTTAGGTATTTGACCATCCCCCCACTTGGATTCATCTTAGATTTGGGTGTCAAATTGACTTGGGAGATGAACCAGAAGTGGGTGGAAGGCCCACCAAAATCATAAATGTGTCGTTCTGAGGTGTACGTGGATTTTTGCATCCACAATCGCGCGTCGGGATCATATGTGCTTTTCCATCATTATTTGACTGTCGCACGTGTGCGTGATGCCTTTGTATCCTTAGTGCATGTTGATTTTTTAACCAGTTGTATAGTTTTGTGCCCTTTCGAAATGCATTTTCTGGGCCATGGATGAACTAATGGGTGTTTGAAGTTGCTGGATTCTTGTAACCATTTGCGGACGAAATTCCAGTGATAACAACTTGTATTAACATATGATCATGAGTCTATTTTATTCAACTCAATTCTCACAATTTACCTTGTTTGTCTTCAATCATTTTACTGCTTCCACACTTCTGTTGCTTCCACATGACTTCCAATGTCACCAACTTCTGTTGGAATAATCTCTTTATTGTTATCTAGAACAATATCTATGTTCTTCCTGCTTACCATTCCAACTCAATTTTATGTCTACCATCAAATCATGTTTTCTCCAGTGAGAACAATGCAACTCGCTTCCATCAAAGAACCAAAAAATGTCCATGCTCCTCCATTCACTTATAGAGTTATCAAACTCATACCATATGGGAACCAATCGTACATTTTGGGAAAACACTGGTATCATGAATAATCCAAGAGGATCTAAGAATGTTGACAGAGGTCCAGGAGGATCTGACATGCCGACAGAGGTCCATAAGGATTTAGAAATTCTCAAAATAAAACCATAACAAATTATCTCAAAAACAACATCAATTCATAGATCTCGATGATAGATTTCCAACGATGCAAAAATCACCTCAAACATAATTTGTATGAAAAAGTTATGGATGGTCAAAGTTTGGGTCAAACCATGGAAAAAAGGAAAAAGACAAAAGGGTCAAAGGTGACAGGTGTCACCACTGCAAGGGTGACATGTGGAACGAATGTATGACCATACAGTGATGACATGGAAACACCCTAAAGTGCCACTTCACACTTCCTATGTTGACTGGGAAAGTGATGTTGAAAATCATACAGGTTAAGTGGATCGATCACATATTGATAAGTGGGAGATATAGACCAATG
>JASDQU010242734.1:44641-86105 GCA_032191745.1 Picea mariana
ACGCATATATACAAAGTTGTTATATAGAATAGTTTGTGGAGGAAAGGTTCGAGGTCTTAGCCCTCGACCCATTATAATTGGTCATATGATATACAATGAAACCACTGCATTATATTCCATGGGGGGTTGTTAACTATACACCACATATATTCCAACCACACCAACCATATATTATAACAAAATGTTATATATAGTTTGGTCCTTGGGGTTTGACCTTGCGACCCACTGTATAATGTACCAACGTCTTAACCAATTGAACCAAACATCCCTTTTGTTATACAAAATTCCTAACAAATATTTAATGTCGACCATAGATTACAGACAAGAGGTTAAGGTCGTTCCTTATTTAATGGTGCATGGAATGAGGCAAGAAGACATACTCATAATTGTAGAGTATGGTCTCGAAGTTAGTGCATAAGGGTAACTAGACTTAGAGGCTACATCGTAATGCATGCCACAGGATTCCGACATGGAATTTTATAAACTTTGTACTCATTTTTCATGATTTTTTGCAAGGAATTCAATGATGTACTATGTTTCTAAGTTTGAGTAACATAGAAAAAGGTCATTGTAAAACACAAGAATTTGAGCATTAATAAAGAGGTCTCTATTGGAAGAGAAATTAGAGACACAACCCAAATTGGGTGAACTACGTTATCAAACTTATGTATGTGATTTTAATTTATTGGTGTTCTATATCCACTCATTTATTTGCAAGTTGTTTACCATTAAAGTGTATTTCGAGAGATAAGTATTTCACATGTAAATTGCAAATAGTCAAACGATCATTTTTATTTCAAAGATCAAGTAGATGTTATTAGGTTTTAAAGATTAATAAGCATCTAAGGATTTTTCATATCAAGTTGGTATTAGAGTATGTTTGACAAGTGTTTGTGAGTGAATTCTTACAAGGCCTGAATCCAAGTGAGGAGAAGGAAAACTTGTTAATTACAATCCAAACATTTGTTTAAGAAGTTTTGCTTGTCGAGGAGAAATGACTTCACCGAGAAAATTGGGTCCTTATAACTACGAAGATGATTTATTCGAGTATTTTAATTTAATGAGATTTATGGTGGAAGAAATGTACAAGGATCTAGAGAAGGCCAAGGAGGAAGGCACATAAGAGAAAGTTGAACCAGTTAAAGAGGAAGGAGGAGGTAATGAAGGTGGTCCTTCAGAACTAATCTCAAACTAGGGTGACATTGATATGAATGTTGTTTTGGTTCTAGGCCAATTAATTAAGGTCATATTAAAATTATAGATCTACTGAACTTGATTGCATCAAAGGTGAAAATATGGACTTATGAAGGCTTGAATCCAAATTGAATATAACTTGGTGAATGTGTTATTAATATCATAATCCATTACTTAATGCATTCAATAATTATAATTGTGGAAATAAAACATGCATAAGAAGGTATGAGACAAGAGACAACCAAGTGATAATGAAGTTCACCCAATGTGGCTACATATTTGGGCCCATGAAATCCATGAACCGCTTCATTCTCTTCTTCAAAGATACTCTCCTTTACAATGAAAAGGGTTGAATTCCCACATCAAAAAGTGGCAATAAAATTCCCACAACAGGTGGAAGTATTGAAGAGATTGTCTCATGCACAATGAAAAGATATAGATTCTCACAAGCATATGGCCATGTCTCTACTACAAAGAGATGTTCTCCTTTGACAGTACAAGGCTATATCTCTCACAATCATGTGGCAATGTCTCTCCTACAAAGAGATGATCTCCTCTAACAAAGGCTAGTATCTCACAAGAATGTGGCATCAAATGGACTCTCTCATCATCTCCATAAAGGATGATCCTAAAAGGGATCCATAAAGGATGATTCATCCAAAGGGGATCGTTTTTCCCAAAGATTACATTAGGAATTTATATAGTTTCCTTAACTCCATAAATCAAGGAGAAAAAGTTAACAAATTTAGGATTTAATAGCCACTGAAGGAAAAAAATGAGAAAGCATCTTAACTGACTTATGAGACCCTTAAAATCCTCCTTGAGACTAGGAAACCACTTGTAATAAATTTAGGAATATTCCAAACCAACTAATGACACCCTTAACTTCCTCCTTGAGACTAGGAAACCAATTTCCCCTTAAAATTAGGAATCTAATTTGTGAGTTGGATTCTCTCACAAAACTACTTCCCCATTTTTACAATTAAATGAATAATATGTGAGATTCTCAAACTCACTTCAAACATTAATCATTTTTCCAATGTGCATGACTAATACATGAGTTACTCATACTCATTTTAAGTATTAATCATTTTTACAATTTAATTAATTAATTCATGAGCATTAATTATTCTTTGTCACCTATTATCAAAATTTTTAATGATTTATCCCATGATGTTCAAAGTAGGAATTTTCCATGTGGATATCCTCCTAGGTCAAACCTCCCCACAAAACACACTTTTGGTCCTACAAAAGTATAGAGAGGAATTGTAACTTGAATATACACAACCAACTTCTAGGAAGCATATTACACTCCATGACGCACTTCCATGTTGCTTGATCTGCATAAAAAATGCCTCTGACATGTTGGACCCTTCTTCTCCTTCACCTTTGTACTTTAGAATGAGGATGTTGATGCCAACACTTGCATTAACGCAAATTCATCGTTGGTTTCTTGATATGCATAAAAAAATGTCTCTGACAGGCTGCACCCTTCTTCTCCTTCACCTTTGTACTTCCGAATGAGGATGTTAATGCCGACACTTGCATCAATGTAATTCTGTAGTTGATCTCCTTATTTTCATAACAAATGTCTTTGAAGGGTCACACCCTTCTTATCCTTCACCTTTGTACTTCAGAATGAGGATGTTGATGCCAACACTTGCATCAATGCAAATTTATAGCTGACAATACATGGATTACAAATTCAAAGAAATACCATACTTTCCAGGAGTTTATAAAACACTCATGGACAAGTTTACAATGTTTTCCAAAACAAGCCTAGGAAAAACAATGTCTCTCACTCAACAGTGGCTATCAGACCCATTACAATGTTTCCAAAACATGCATAGAAAAAACAATTCTTCTCACTCAATAGTGGCTACAAGACCCATTATAATGTTACCAACAAGGCTTACAAGGTTTAGTCATAGGAAAAAATGCCTCTCACTCTCATCCTCACTTTCAAGAGTGGCTAATTACAACCTTTTACATCATTAACATTAAGACAAATACCCCCAAATGTGCACTAATGAAAAACTCTATGGTTTTTAAAACCCACATTACAAACATGTGCAACATAATAAATAAGGAAAATACCACCATAATAACACTCGTCTCGCAATTATGTGACTTTTGACTATAAGCATGACTACTTTATATCAAAGTGTCAAAATGGCCTCTTACTGCACCATGTCGGTTTGCGTGTAAGGCTCAAACAATCAATTTCCTGCAACAATTTAGATCTTTCTTCCTTGCTGCAACACTCAAAGATCACCATAATATGCAATATAAATTCATCCTTTTGCAATTTCCAAAAAGACGCAAAAACCATAAATGCATAAAACATGCATTGGTTTTCATGCCAAGGTGCTTAACCGACTACTCAAATATTGGCATACACAACACCAACAAGTCCATCTCGTCATTATGGAACTTTTGACTGTAAACTCAACCTGTTATGAAATGTGAAAATTTTCCTTGAAGTTCATGTCGTGCATTAATCGCAAATGTGGGCTTCTTCCATGAGCCCAAAAATATGTTGCTTGAATAAAAAAATGAACCACACCATTGAATTCGTGGAAAACAATCTTGCAAAAATGACTACAATATCGTACAATTCTTTCACTGTCACTTCTGGACGCCCTTGGGATCTCTACCTCAAAATCATGCCATGCATTAATGACCAAAGTGGGTTTCTGCCATGAACCCTGAAATTTCATTGCTCGGATCCAAATGTTGACTGCAAAAGTGGATTCGTGGAAAAAAATCATGTAAAAATTATTGTACTTTCATCCAATTCCATCACTATGACTTATGGACCTGTTGGAAGAGGGGCAGACCCAGGGTTCAATGCTACAACAATGCACCAACAAAACCCTAACTACCGACCCTTTCGACAACACCTGCAAAGTAGATGAAGTCTCACCCGAGGTAGAGGTAGGGGTGGTTGCAGGAATTAGATGTCTGCAACTTTAGCTGGGATACAGATCTGTGATTCTAATAGTTAACAGAGCACTTATCAACTATAGTTCATCAACATTCAACTCAGTATCTACTCCACAGATAAAATAGAGCATCACAACATTCATTCAGATCTAATGTATCTAAGCAATTAACATAAAGAGATAGATTAGATTAAGCACTAAGAAAGTTCACATAGCTCATATCTAGCAACCATATACATCATTAGCACAAAGAATAAACAGATCTAGCCATCTATATCAAAGAAATTTAGTGAATAAAGACATAAACACATCAACACATGACACAAAGCATAGCAACACAGCAAGTACATGGTTCACCCCCACCCTGGGGCTACGTCCACCAAATATTCTTCTTTATTATCTTTGGTCAAGCTTCTTAGAAAAACATAGCATCAAAATCCTACTCCGCAGAAGACAGGAGATCTACGTGCACTCCGCCAGATCCTGCTTCTTCGAGCTAGGGTAGAACACCAAGCCTTCTTACAATTACTTGCACGTAGCTCTGCAAGTCTCACATAGATGCACAAAGAATCTACAATTCATACTTAGCACTTAGCCCAATATCACATAGATATATCTATACATATATATGCCTCTCCTTACATTGCCTAGACATCTATTTATACTTTAAAAAATAGGCCTAAACATGGGTAAACCCATGGGTCGACATCCCCATACACGTCACATAATCCCAAATCCAAAAAAGAGGCCGAGATCCCGTGATATCTTCTTTGTCTTGTGCTACGCCTTCGACAGGCTATCGAAGTCCCAAAATAGGTAAAACTTGACCAAGGATCTCCCAAAACTTGGTCAAGGGCCAATAGGCACCCAACACTCACTTGTGACTCGTCCCGAGTCACTCTGATCTCGGTAGTTCTGCTTTGAAATCCTCAAGTGTGGCTTGAGCTTCTTTGACTTGTTGTTGTGCCACAACCTCCTATTTATCGAACTCTTGAATGAATGAATCGTTGATAGGTCCCTCTAGGAGTTGTTCAGCTACACTAACAACCTGCTCCAGTTCTGCTCCTCGGACTTTGACCTCTGTGAACAATTGGTAAGCCTTGTCTTGTATAGGTTGGAGCCTCTGAGTTACTTCCATAAATCTACTCTAGATAGAGTGAATTTGTTGCTGTGTGGTGTGTTTCTCTTTGGTTCACTTCATTCTTTCCACAGTTGACAGGGGCTTCAATTGCGCCTGTATTGTCTTTGCTTGCTGCTTTTCCTCCTAGAGTTGTGACTCTAGTGCCTGCAATTCTGGGTTCTCAATGAGTTTCTTATACATTTGGGCACTACAATTACTCATTTTCTTGCGTTCTATGGCAAGGGAATTTATCCTTTCAACTACGCTCCAGACGGTTGCTTCTCTTTGATCCCTTACATCCTGTAGATTCTCGGGCACGGTGCGGAGATGTAAGTCTGCTATGCATTGATGTAGTTGTTGTATGGATTCTTTGAGCTTCTCTACTTGCTGCGTGACTCGGTCCTCTTCCTTTATTTCTAAGACTATCATAGAGTGAAGTGCTCTGCTAACCACTTCTTTCACTGTGATTTGCTCCATGAGCAAATGTTATTTTCCTTGCTGCATCTGTCCTTTTTCTTCATCGAACTTCTCTTGGAGAGCAATATTCTTGTTCTTGTCGAAGGTGAGCTTCGACTGTATCAGCTAGTCGATGGAGTTGGGTTGGCTCATCTCCCAACTCTGGTTCTCTCGATGGCAGGAGCGTAGTGGAGACTGCGTAATTGGAGTGAAGGGCCTGCTGTACCCCTCAGAGTTCGACTTCAATTCTATCATACATTTCTTCATTCTTGGCTTCCTGTTTCTCTACTATTTCCAATGAAGCGTCATTCAAGGCTGCTATGATGAAGTCAAAATCATCAGAGGTGAGGATAATCTACATCTTGGTCATGGAATCTTTCAATTTCTTCCAGGAAGAAGGTTTCTAGGGGGAAGCCTTCCTCTTCTTCAAGGGTTCAAGCTCATCTCTAGGTGGTGTTACTTCACTTGGCTTCTTTTCAGCTTCTACTTCATCATCACCCCCTCAGTCAAGTGACACTGAAGCAGTATTTCTTGAGGTGCTGCTTAAATTTTGGACCTTCTCAGTCTTCTTGGGTGTATTCTGTTCTTTACGAGTGTCCTCTGGGTTGTCAAGATCAGATATCTTTGTAGGGTTGGCGGGGATAAGGAGGTCAGCAGACCATTCCTTAGTGATCTCCTCAAGGTCTTCTTCTGAAAGTTTATAATATGACTAGGCTACTCCCTATGTTCATCTTCTCACGCTGTAATGTAGATGAAGTGTTGATCTGTGTTGAACTTCATTAGGGGTCAGAACCTATGTAATGTGTTTGGAGTCATGTGAGGCGTGGCTTCGATGGCTCTCCTTAGCTGGAGTTAGTATGTATGAAACAAAACGTTTGACTTCCACTATTTTTTCATATCACTTGAATACCAAAGATTAGCGAACTTCGCAGTAAGCGGTTTGAACGACTCTATGTCTAGGAAGGACGCACCTTTCGACATCTCCCAAGAAACAAATGCATTGAGGATCAGGAGCCAGCTGAAATGAAATTCATAACCTTGATCTTTTGCTTCTCGACAGTCTAGCTCCAATTGGTTAACTATGTACTTCTCCCAGTTCATCTGTAGGCCTTCTGCGCACTTCCCTATGAGGTCAACAACAAAGTCGGTGACCTGTGTAGGTTGATTCTTCCTTACTAACTTTCCATCTATCAGTTGACATGCTAGGCGCATTGCGCCACTCTTGATGGAAGATACCTTGTAGCCTCTTGTTCCCTTCTCAACATCGCCATAAGTATCCTTGATCTTCTGTGCCAACGCGCGATCTGTATCTTTTCTTGGATAAAACTCCTGTGGGTCGGGTCCTTGCATACTCAGTCCTGTGATCATGTGGATCATCGTTGGGTCAACTGTAATACGAAAGTCTAGCCATAAGTAACTACCATGGTAACACAACAGTAGCATCTTGACACATGTGTTGACTTCCTGGTGTCTTTCGAAGTGTGGGATCTTCATGACATTCAACAGGGTGGTGTTATTAGATAAATCGGTAGGTGTGAACACTAACAGATCTCCCTAGATCCACCTGGATCTAGAACAAAACAGGATAGGACATGACTCTTTCTCTAAGTTGCAGTCATTGAATCTACTACTAAGAAGGAATGAGTGACATACCTTTATATCACTTCCTTAGGTCTCCGCTGTTCCCGCTTCACTCTAGTGCTATTGTGAAATCATGTCCAAGACTACACAAACCAACCCAAGTGAAGATAGAAAAGTATATTCAATGTCAACCTATGCATATGATCAAGGAGTTATGCAATAAAATAAGAGTGATTTTATGGGAAAGGGACATGTCGTTGTATTATATTAAATGAAAGTAGAAGATACAACTAGATCGCCTTGATGTCGCAAGATTCCTTTTAGTGACCCTTGGTTCCAACACACACACTTGCTCTACATTTGCATGAAGAAGATCCAATACAACTTGATAAACCAAATAGAGTCTTTAAGCTTCTATCCAAGCAGATTTCTTCACACAATTCTTTCACCAATTCTTCATTCAATCTTTCTTAACCATTTCCATGAGAAACCTTTCAATATATAGGAGAAGGAGAGATGGTTAAATGGATGAGGATGATCCCACTAAATCTCATAAGTTAGTAGGATTCCAACCATGCGAATTCCAACTCATTTTCTAGAATATTCCCTTCTAGAACCTTCGTGACCTCTTCTCTTTTCCAGGATTTGAAACAGGTTCACACCCTACCTATAGAGCATACTGCGAACAGTTCACACCCTAAGATTGGGTTGCTTGCGAGAATGAAGGATTTTTTCACCCTATAACATAGGTAGCCTGCGAACTCATCTTAAAAATATGATTTTTGGAAGAAGACAACAATCACTTTTCTCAGGAAAAAAGTCCTTGTGGGAGCCTGAATACATCACTTATAGAGACATCACCAGAGTGACCAAAATAATGTGTAACAGAATGCCCCCCAAAGTATGAGGCTGGAACTTTTGACAACCGAAATACTTTGTAAAATGAGTGTGTATGTTAGAAACAAGGAGCACACCTAATCAAAAACCTGTAAACAACCAAACATCTACAAAATATAATACGAGGTCTAAGGTAGGCATTCCCATGCTCAGATCACAAATGGATGGAATCATAAATGTAGGTCATGGCCACCAATCATACACTATGGATCCATGTCGTCAAAATGCTACATAGACACCAGGAATACACTCTGGATCTATGTGAGAAGACTTGAATTAACACATAGCCATGTGACATACAAAGTGGATCTATGTGCCAATACAAATCATACATACTCCATCACAACCTGGATCAAAAAGATGAGACCCAAGGTATTCACTCCCGTCACCTGAAAGTATGAATCTAGCCATGTGATTACATGTGCTGAAGTCAAACATGGTAGAAACCACTTGATTATCGATCATTGATGAAAACCATTAACAAGTGCGAGGGAAATCACCATTGATGTCAATGAGTCCCAAGGTATCGAAGTACAATCCAAATGAATGCGAATGAATGAGATGAAGTTGAGCACTTGGCATAATCTCTCGATCAGGGATCAATGATGTTAAACCCCTGTCGAAAGTGAAGAGACCTGCCATTAAGGCATGTAGGTTCCAAGGTACTAAATGATTTCTATGTGTCATTCCCAGATAATGAGTTGGAGTCAACGGAAAACGACTTGTCACAGGAGGTCCTTGATGTATCCCCCATCAATGACATGAAATAAGTAACAGATTTTGAGGGTGAAACAAAGTATGAATACGGGTTGAAACAGACACAGGGAAGGTCGACATAGTAAGAATGGACAACTACAGATGGTCGACTCAACAGAGGGCTTGTTCGAACTTCTCTTGAACATATGAATGACACGACCAAGGACTTGGAAGCACTGACTCAAAGAAGACCCAAGATATGACCTTGTAGCAATTCGAATGAGAGACGAATGGATTTCCTAACCCGGATTCAAATGATGAATAGGGGGTGTCATTTCCCCTACCATTTCTGGCGACTACCTTTTTATTTTTACACAAGCTTGAGGAGGACAAAATATACTTTTTGATGTAATCTCATCCTTTGGATGAGTCCCTCGGAGTATATTTAACAAACCCTAGGAAGGAGTGGTTTGGTCCCATTACGGGTCTTTCGATGTTTGTTTAACGAGTCCAAGGATAGAAAACTCGGGGGTTTTCATGTTTTGAGAGTCTAAAATACACTTAAAGAGAACTATCTCGGTTCCCTTTTCATAAAAGAGTTTGACGAGACCCAAAAAAACGATAAACTATCACCCGTCGAATGTTTTCTTCAAGTACTTTAACGAGCGTGAAAAGAACAAGAACACTCGACAATCTTTTTGTTTTTATGGAGCGTGAAAAGAGCTTAAAGGATACTCCCTTACATTCGTCATTTTCGTGTTACCATGACGAGTATGAAAAGACGAGAAAAATTATACTCGGTTACATTCTCATATATTTTCGAGCGCGAGAATGAACGAAGATTGAGCTCGAGGTTTTTCCTACAAAAACCCTAAAAAAATAGTCGTAAATGCGACAAAAAGAAAAAAACACCTATACCCCCTCGTTCGGACTTCGAAGTTGCTATATCTTTGAAAAACCATACTCACAAGGCTATTAGGGTACTAGGTTTTATAAGAAGTAAATAAAAATAATATAAAAAATCAATAAGAAATAGTAAAAATTGAATAAATATGGGTGAAAAGGACATTTTACCATTTCATTGTTACTTTGCCAAAAACTTGTCCAACATACCTCATTTTCCCTCAAATTTCTTTGCTCGATTGCGGGAGACACAAACGATCATTCGACAAACGGTTTCATCCAATGAGGTAATCTCCTGATTCTCCAACTTTTCCATTGTTTATTTTTGGTTTTTATTGGCAATTTTTAGAGTTTTGAGTCCATTTTAGGGTTGGAACATGCGCTCAAGCATTCTGGTAGGTGGGCCATGCGGGACCTACAATAATCTAAGATTCTTGTAGGTGGGATTTAGCGCACCTGCAAGAATCTTGCACTGTGCAAAAGGTTCATCTTCGAGGGCCAAAAAATGGATTTTAATGTGTGGTTTTTCTCAATAAAAATTATGCAAGAGTTTAAAACAAGTTGTTGACTTTCCTCTCATGGATCTATTGCAGGTGTTTGACCATCACAATGTTTGAATGGAGAGAAAGAGAACACGAGGAGGAGGATGCCATTGTCGAGAATGACCTGGGTATAGTTGTTGCCCTCCGGGAATGTGGTCTCTTGAAATTTTTTAGGATCCCAGGCATGAGAGCCCAACTCAGGTTGTTAGAATACCTGGTCCACATGTGGGACATGGATCAACGGTTATTTCACGTGGGAGTCCATACGCTGACACTAGATATCGAGGATATCTATTTTCTGATGGGGTTGTTATGACATGGATACCATGCTACTTTTACTAGAGGTAGAGGCAACGAACTTCCTATGAGCGAGTATGTTCACCAATATTGTGTTCCCGAGGCAGAGAGAAGAAAGGGTAAGGTTGCCATTTGGGGGGTCCAAGATTTAACCCTACGAACTATCTTGTTCACTATTACATGCATGGCTGGGAGTGTGGCTCCACACATGGCCCTCCAAATATATTTCCAATAGGCCATATAGTGCACAGAGCCTCAGGTTTTCAACTGGTCAGACGCGGTTCTCCGCAATATGAAGATGCAACTGACGAAGTGCATAAAGGGTGACTTGAAGCAGTTTGGGTAGGGGTCACTTTTGGTGTCATTCCTCCTTGAGAGGGTCCCACTACTGTGACTACAGGTTGATTGGGGTTTACCGGCCCCACAGGATCCGAGGATGCTGAGGTGGTGTAACCTCATGGCTCAACATGTAGCAGGGCCTATAATCAAGTATAATGATTCATTTTTTGACTAGTTGACGCCCCAGATGCTAATGATCGACGACTACGCATATGCCAGTTTGGATTTCTAAGGGGATCTGGATTTGGTTCTGCCTAAGGATGCTCAGTGGGGTGACTTAGGTAAGAAGTACACATTTTGTTCTTTTTAAATGTTTTTGCAAATTTTATCATATGAAATGTTTTTATGTTTATCCAAGGACTAATAAAAAAATTTCTTTTTGATGAGACATATGTGGGGCTGTATCGACCTCCAGGAACATATCCCATTCAAAGGCGAGGAGAAGCGGCTCCAGTGGCAAGATGGGATGCCGAGGACTATGAGGCCGTGGAACAAAACTTAGAGGGGTTGGCTGCGGATGTCCCGAGCATTGCTATTAGGGAGATCTTGAGATGTTACTAGCACCATACTGTGGGCATGTCCGAGTCTCTAAGTTGTCTGCTTTGTAGGGTAGCCTGAGAAGTTGTGTGTTATCGTGAGCGTCATCTGTGATGCTATTTTGTAGAAGCTATAAGCTTTGTATTTTGAGATTTTGATCCTTGGACAACAACTTTTTGTAAAAATTTTTGATCGTTATATACATATATACATCTTCTATCGGCTTATTCTGTGTCATGTTATACATGTGAGGTGTGATTGGTTTATAAATGTGCCAAATGTCTGTCTAACACACAATTAGCTAAGGCATCAGTCAATGTATTTAGACATCTAAGAATGTGCTAATATTCAATATCATCAAAATAATGTTCCAAGAGGAGAATTCGTAAATATACCCGTAATAAAGTAGGACTTCGGATAGCATAGACATTACATAACTGTAGTACTACTAGGTACGAATCAAGTCGTATAATGAGGTTGTAGATAGCAAGTGAAATAGCATCAATCAACAATTCGATGACGGTGCTATATTCTGCAATATTATTGGTCGCACGACCGAGGCACACACCTCGTAGACTGATAAATTCATTTGTAGGGGCATAAATTTCCCATGTAGCAGAAGTAAGGTTCTGATTACTACGGCTAGCGCCATCAGCGAAGCCAATGTGGGGTGGTGAAGACTCTGACATCTAGAAACCAAGCACACCACAAGATAAGTGGTTGAGGGCAGAGACCAAATAACGAAAAAGCATACTAAAGTAACACAAAAAAAGTATGATACAATAAAATACAAGCACTCATGCACAGATGATCTTAAGCATAGTACTTATTTAAGTACAACCCATTTCTGGGTTCACTCAAAGGGATACCGTCGTAATCCACCAACTCGTAAGCTCCTTTTTCCAAAACTTGTTTGATGATATAAGGACCTCACCACATAGCTTCAAATTTTCTGGCTCCTATCACATCCCGAGATTGTTCGTAAAGGAGAACCAGATCACCTTCGGAGAAAACGCCTGGCTTGACATGTTTGTCGTATTGGGCTTTGACGCATTTCTTGTGGGCTTCTATAACTAGGATGGCATCATGACGGGTTTTGTCTAATTGCATGAGATATAATAGACGTTCTTCTTCAACAAAAGTGTTTGGGAGAAGTTTGACAGCTAGTTTTAGGGAGGGTATCTCACACTCAATCGTCAAGATGGATTCTAGACCATAGACTAACTGGAATAGTGTAAACCCGATAGAAGACTTAACGGAAAGTCTGAATGGTGTGTGCTTTGTCATCCTTTTTCATGTTGTGTAATAAGCCCATAGGATTGTGGGGATGCGTTGATCCCAGTCATCATGCTGCACACTGCAAAATTTGTTAGAGGATATTCTAAAATTTTATTAAAATCCTCCATTGTACCGTTGGATTGAGGGTGATAAGGGGTTCTCTTCTAGTGATAGATCATGAACTCCTGAGTGAGTTTTTGAATGGCTTCATTCACAAAATGTGACCCCTGGTCACTCATCAACACTCTTGGACATCTGAATATGGTGATGACATTCTCAAAAGTAAAGTGTGTCATTGTTTTTGTTGTACAATCTTTGACTATCATTGCTTTGACCCACCTCTTAAGGTATTCGGTCACGATAATGATGTAGCATGCCCATATACAACGCATGAGAGGATTTATGGGCCCGAAAAAATCTATTTCCCATTTTTCAAAGGACTCAAGTGTAGTCACAGGGAAAAATGAAAGCTCATCTCTGTGGCAGGGCTTTCCAACATGTTGACATATGTCGCAACATTTTCAGTAATATTTAGAGTCTGCAAAGAGAGAGGCCCACCAAATCCCTGGGTGCAAAAACATTCACACGATAACCTTACCAGTATAGTGGCCTCCAACAATACATTCATGTGCCTCATACATAATGGAGTCTCGTTTGTGTTCCACAGCACACCGACGCATGATTCCATATGTGCCCAACTTATACAATTGTCAAACAATCAATTGATAATCGACACTACATGTCACTAGTTGTTGACATTGCGTGAGAGTATACTCATTAGGATCGTGGATAGTTATGATAAATTGTGTTATTTTGGCCAATTGATCAAGAAAAACTTTGACCTAGAAGAACTTAGCATCGAGGATTTCATCATCAAGGCTCATAGCAGCTTCCCCAATTTGAATCCATGACAGATGATCTGGTCCAAAATTGTGTTTTCCAAGTTTGACGACAACCTTGAAGTCAAATTATTGAAACAACAACCAACGACAGATTATTCCACCCAACATGGGCTTTTTAACCAAATACTTAAGCATGGAATGATCAGTGAATAATTTGAAAGTCGACCCCAACAAATAATGGAATTTTTTTTGTAAAACATATACTATGGCCAAGCCTTCATAATCGATTGTTGTATAATTCTTTTTGGCACCAGAAAACTTACGAATAACTTCCTTACCATTATAGTAAGGTGTGTTTGTCTTTGTTTCCTTACCCTTTAGTGCACACTCTCCTTCTAAATCTTTGATCTGGATGTTGTGGGGGTCATCGCCATCAATATTTTCCACATTAATCTTCCAACAATGTACTTTTTTTTTTTGTCACTAGTTGATGGTATGAGAAGACTACCCTAGGGGCGATTTCCTTTGGCTACCGATGGAAAATAAAATCAATAATCCAATGGAGCACCTCTCTGTTAGTTGGATCTTCTACTGTGAAACTAATGGTTGAACGAAACTAGGAACTCATATGGGTGCACTCAATTGTTTTCCTCCTAAGTTCTTCTTGAATGTACCAGCTTCTAGGGACCATGTCCATCATGTGGAAAAATCGGTGAACCCATTGGGCTTGAAGGATACTTTATGTGGTCCAATGTTGTTCAAAAAAAGAAATATGTTCTTGAGGATCCTCGATGCCCTTGTATCGGTTGGCTAGTTAAAAAGAAATGATGGGTTGGAACCGAACCTTTATGAGCTCAACTACTTGCGCCCAACTTTGAATATTCGGGTGGTGTGTCACCCGCCACTACGTAGGTGTCCCTCAAACCAATGCCTCCATGTCTTGAAGTCTCTGCTCTTTGGGAATGGTTTTATCCATATGTATGAGGAATGTCTCCATCGGCATTGTCCCATCAAACCATGGGGCATTTTACAACTTAGAACTAATCCACCACATTGCTTTTGTTATCCTCATGCATTTGTGAGTGGAAACTTCATAGAGACTATTCTACCACCTATCCATGGAATCCTCATAATTCGTGTCATAAGACTTGGCACTTCTCTAACTTAAATATCCATATGTGGTGGGGTTGATGTAGTCCTCCCTATGTCCTATGATCATATAAATGGTCAATGACCAAGATCCATGCATCCTCATCCACGGGATAACATTTGAGTCAACTTACTTTCAACTTATAGACCATTTAACAGTTGCAAACAACAATGCAAGAAAGAACTTTCTTGGTCTTCAGATTCTTCCTTGCGACCCCATTCATGTAATACATTTTTGTGCATTGTGCGTTGCAATTCCTCTTGGCATTTTTCTTCATATTCCCTCTTCTCAATGTGTCACAAATCAGTCGGTCTGCAAGCCTCCTCTATTGACCATTGCATCACGCACTAGACTTATTTGTGCATGCGAGTTTCCTCCAATGATCTTTGCATCGAGTGTTGCAATTCCTCTCACACGTGATCTTCTTCCAGCGACCTCTGCATAGTGCGTTGCACTTCTTCACAAATATAAGCTTCCTCTAGTGGCCTTTGTGTCTCCCTCTACACCTCTTCCTATATCCAAGCCTCCTCGAGTGACCTATGAGTCACACCATGCACGCTCTCTCTTCTTCTAGTGCTCTTTGTGAATCGTGAAAAAACTATTTTTGTTGGGAACCATCAAAATTTGGACAGGGTTGAGGTTCCCTCCTTGTCTTTTTTTTTTGGCTTTTGACTTGAGCCTTCGCCATGCTCAAAGTATGCTCCTATATTTTCCCCTTTGTGGGTTAATACTTGGACATCAACCTCCTCATTCTACTTCTTATTCTTGTGTCACTTTGCATGTACCATGTTACAATTGGTCTTATTTTCCTCCCACTTCTTCAGTAAGTCAGGAAAGTATTCGGTGACATGCTCAGGACTATAATAATATGCACAAAGCATGTGCAGTTTGGTACAAAATCGTGAGACATGACCAATCTCACCATAATTAAAACATGTGGGGGGTATACCTCCCCCTCTTCCATATCCTCAGTTGTGATTTCACCTATATCCACCCTAGGGACCTCCTTGGTATCTGCCTCTTTTCGCGCCATTGTGCTCACCACCTTTTTTCTCCTCCTATACCGGAAATGCATCGTGGGTATTTTCTTGGATTAACTAGAGTGAGAAGAATCTATTGACATCATTCCCAACGGATTTGTAGCACCCGAAGAATGGAGTGTGATTCATCATCTAGTACTTCTGTAAGGTTTGGAAGTGGGGTGTTATATGGTCCCATTGTATGCATATTTCACACCATTTCATCTTCCCATATGGAAATGGAATTGCTGCGCCCATTTCCACATAATTTGGCAATATAGGGCATTCATCTCTTTGATGCCCTTTTGAGTGAAAGGTGGTACACCATACGTGCTCGCACACGACCTTCGTCTTAGCTATATCTTGCAGTTGCATCGTCAAGTTGGCCAGTTGTGACTGCACATGTACCAAACCTTTTAATGTCTCTGACCCTCCTAGCATAGCTTCCAGATGCATGGAAATTTCTACCACCTTCACTTGAGTCATCACCTTCTGATGGGTGAGCATAACTCAAATATGGGGAATTAACCCTGCAATAAAAAATTCCTTTTGTTGCACATCCTGGATTTGGAACGTTAACCTATCCAACAAAATTTTAAACTTCCGGTCATAATCCCATACGGTATTGCCTTCCTTCTTCTTGATCTATTTTATCTTTTTGATACATTAGGATTATGACTTAGGTTTCTAGAACTCCCTAAGTAGATCCTACTTAATATCATCCAGGGACCTCATTGTTGCAATAACATTATACTTCATATACCATGTCAAAGCTCTATCCCTGAATGTGGTCTCCTGCTATGCGATTTTGGCTGCTTCATCTTTTATTCTCTTCACATACTAGATTGCTTCACATGTAAACTAGTGTTGCTCTGCATCATCCTTACCTATTCCATGGAACATGGGTAGTCTTAGTGTACTGTCTTGATTTTCCATCTTCAAAGTTGATCTAGTTCCTCTTCTTTGACTGCTAGGGACTTGATTTTTCCACACTACTATTCCTTGGGGTAAAATATTGTTGAATTCACCTTCTTCACTTGTCTCTTCACTTCTATATTCTTCTTCTCTCTCTTCTAATCCAATATCTTCATTATCTGATGTGTTTTATTATTGATTAAAAATGCACAAGGGGGGTGGTACAAAGGGGGGGAAAGTCCATCTTCTTCTTAAAATTCTTGTGAGGTGACCCAGTGAGTTGACTACTTATAGTCGTGCAAGACCATCTACTATCATTTATTTATCTCCCCCACCACTAGGGTATCCTCAATCTTCATCCTCTTCAGATGCACCAACACGTTGATCTCTACCTTCATGTCCTAACCATGCACCACAAATGTGCACTCTATCTTCTGGTCCTATCTGCGCACTATATCTTTTCATGCTATCTTCCTCTCGGAACAATGAACTACTGCTATGTGTGCCATATTGTATTCTTATCAACATACCACTGCTCTTCTCTTCATCTTCCTCTAAGGTTTTGGCACTCTACAATAGCCAAGGGGTGCGGACTTCATCACCTAGGCTCGTACTAGTATCTTTGTTGGTATCCCTGTTGGACACCATATCCTCTATGCCACTCCTCTTTGCAATTCTATCCTCATCTATGCTCCATTCCGGCATAGCATAATCTTCTGCACTACTACCTAGTGTGGTCCCTTTTCTCTTCATATTGAACCCAACCCATCATTGCGTGCCCCTGGATAATTCTTTTTGTCCTCTCTTTTTCTCTCTTCTTCTTATCTTAACTCTTCTTGCGTACCTCTCGACTCTTTTTCTCCTCTACTCCCCTGGGTTCATTCCATACCTCACCTCATCTCAACAATTTTTGGATCCTCCTCAATGGACCCATATTCTCTCTGAAATTCCCCCGTCTTTGCAATCCCTCCACACGCTAGGAGATTTTACTTATCCATTTGATCGAGCTCCATGTGCATCAACCCTTTCTCCAGAAAAACATTTTTTATCCAAATTGGAATTTCTTCCAACATCCACTTTCTTGGTCCTTCCGCAAAATTTCTTTCATCCTTGCTAAAAGAGTCGATGTATTCTGCGATGAATTCAACATTGTAGCTTTATTTTACTCAAGAAAACTAAAATTCAATAGTGGGAGTCCACTTATTATCCAACACTTTTAGCTCTTCAAGCTTGGCTTGATCCCAAACCACTGGTGCCAACAACCACATGACAAAATTGATAGCAATTTGTCTTTTTATTCATTCAAACAATAAACAAGGAAATTCAACAAAGAAACACTCATGCATATCCATGTACAGATACCTATCCTTCCATTGGTTGGCATTCACCCTTATACCATGGGTTTCTCGTAGGGAAAAATCATGCTCTTTCGTAGTCAATCAGTCTTGAATCTCCTCCCAAGATGGATGCCACCTCATCTCTTTCCTTCATTGTTCTAGACAAGACTTTCAAGTCCCAACAACATAACCATTTGTTAGGTGTTTTGATCCACTCTTGCGTGTGTCCTTCTTATTGCTAGGGAGTTTGGACCCATGGTTCATCTAGAGTTGTCTGACAAAAACCCCAAAGCATTGGAATATCAATCCTTGACCAAGACCAAGGAAGGTATCACCTAAGATGCAAAGAGGATCACATAGACCATAAGTTCATGTGATAGGGATGAAGGATAAACACAAGAAGATTCATTGGGACTAGCATCCATGCAAATCATTTCTAAAAAATTATTAGGACAAAGAAGTAAAACATTACACACATATATTCAAATCATACATGATAAACAAATATTGGATTAGAATTGTCACATCTTTACTAATACAAGCATGCCATCATAATAGAGGTATAAATTACACATAACATATACATATGATAGCCATAGAATTGTTGGAAGATTGGTTGTTGTCATTGATTTCAACCCTAGCCATTGGCTCGTGGACCCCACAGTTGATTGAAGTAGATAGACATGAAGGAAATAACACATGTAGTTACAACACCTATAGATTGATAGTATAATTCATGCCACTTCCGGTGGTATGCGGCACGTCACGTGGATCCTCACGATTGAGGAGAAATGAATTTTTGAAGATGACAATGTAAATTGAAGCAAAAACTACATGTCGGCCCTAATGTTAAAAAGAAGTGACATAAAGGGTATAAATACATTTCATTATACATTCATTTTACACACACAATTTTTTTAATGAACAAGGAAATATAAGTCGAATTTCAGAGGAAATCTGAAGTAAAGAAGTTTGAATTTCAAGGGAGGATGAAGTCTTTTGGTGATGTGTTCTAAGGTATGTTATTTACAGGTCATCTTACCATTTTCTCAATAAATTGTTTTATAGAATGATTCAGATGGTTAAATTTGTATTCTATTGAGAAGACATATCCAGGTACCTGTGGTAAAAATTTCAACTCTTTATTCACTATAATTTTGGAGATACTCTCTGTGGAAGATAGGGTTTTTGACTAGTCCTGAAGCTAATCATAAACAGGTGTTATGGGTAAAACAATCATAAAGTCTTCATAGAGAATCCAAATGAAGTGAGAATAATTTCAATGGAAATAGTATGGGTTGTAGTTTCCTGTGTAAAAAATTTAGAATCTTATGTTAAATATTGAGCGCAGGGCATGTTGTACAAGTTTGCTCTTTTGAATAAACCAGAATTGAATAAGGTCTACCATTTTCTCTATAACTCATTTTTTGGGAGGATTCAAGGAGTGAAACTTGGAGGAGTTTCAGAGAATACATTGAGTTATATTATCTATAGGATCAAAGTATTCTAAGAAGTAAAGAATTGCAGAATTTGAAGAAGTCTCATGAAGCATTATCAGGTTCTATGTGATGGTTGGTTGATGGTGATAATTTAATGTAAAGTTTTATTATCTCTCATATATTATTGGGTGGAAATAAGGGAAAGGATGGAGAGGTAAACCCTCTCTTGATATTGGAGGATTGTATCTTCCTTTTGGAGGTTTATCCCTCCCTTTATATTTGGAAATTGTAGCTACCTTTGGAATTCATTACTTTCCTTGAACAATAACTATTGGTTATTTCCCATATATTGTGCATGTTGTATTGTGGTGTATTGGTGTAACTCTTATACTATTTTTCATTTCTCATTGGATATAATTGAATATATAATCTGCTTGAAGTATAAGTTGAATTTTTTTTTAAATTGTACTTGATATTGATCACCCCCCTTTCAGTATCATCAATTGGTATCAGAGCTAGTTTCCTTCAAAACAATTTAACCACTGGAAGGAAAATCTTGAGAAGAGATGGATGACCATTAGCTCATTCCAAATGGGATTCAACGATTTGATGGAAGAAATCATGCATACTGGAGTGATAGAGTGAAAACTTACCTAACAGCTTTGGGAGTAGACATTTGGTACTCATTTGTAAACAGGGATGATTTTAAGGATGGAAATTTATTTTAAAATGTAGAAACCTTGGCGAATCTTACTAACCCTTCATATTCCAACTATAAATGTTTGGCGATATTTTTGTAAAAATATTCAAATTTCTAAAGATTTTATATAGTTTGTATAAAATTTTGGCGATTTTTCAATAAAATAATTTTATCCTATAGAATTTGGGCGAATCATTTTTAGAATAGAAAATCTTCTTTTGGGAAAAACCATGGAAAATTATCCCGTGAGTGAAATTTATCCCCTAAAATCTTCCATGTTTGTAAATGGCTATGTAATCCCAAAGAATGATCCAACCGATCCAAATAAGAAGAATATTATGAGTTGTAATTCAAAATGTAGACATGTTATTCTAGGAGCATTGGTGCCAACCATTGCCAATAAAGTGATGGGATGCAACATTGATAAAGAGGTATGGGAGAACCTCAAGAGTATCTATGAAGGTGATCCAAAAGTTAAGCAGGTCAAGCTTCAACAACATAGAGAAAAATTTGAAAATTTCAAGATGGTTGAAAAGGAAGATATTGCAACCTATTTTCTTAGAGTTGATGAAGTTGTTAATGCTATCATAGGATTAGGTGAAGATCTCAATGAATCCTTGGTTGTAAAAAAAGTTTTGAGATCACTTCTCTTGAAGTATGATGTTAGGTTCTCTGCCATTGAAGAAACTAGGGACTTGACCAAAATGACAATGGATGAATTACATGGGTCTCTTATAGCATATGAAAAGAGAATAGGTACAGAAAGTGACCAGCCAAATAATGAAGCAACCTTTAAATCCATAAAAAAGACAAAAGACGAGGATAACGAACTTGATGAAGAAATAGAAAATTTTGTAAGAAGGTTCCAGAAGGGAACTGTGAGATACAAGGTAAGTCTCCTCTCAAATGCTTTAACTGTGGTAGAATAAGACATATTGTTGAAAATTGCTACTATAAAAAGAGAAGTCTCAACAATAAAAATAGCTTCTACTCCAAGGATGATGGCATCTCCTCAGATGAGAGTGATGAAGAAGAAAATGATGGAGGAGAAGTCCTTTTCATAACCCAAGAAACCTAGGATGGTGATCACAAGAGTTCTAAAGAAGAAAAAATCATTTTTGAAGAAGATTCAGATGAAGAAACCAACCTTGATTCCTTTTGGGGATACAAAGACAACATAGAGAGTGAACAAGAAGATGAGAATCTTGAAAAGTTGAGGCATGTTGAAACTGAAAATAACAAGCTTAGAAACACAAGCATAATACTAAAAGGTGAATTGAGTAGTTGTGAAGAAGAAAATTACAGGCTTGAAAAGACCATTGGTAGCTTGAAGAAACAATTAGAAGATTATGAGAAATTGAAAGCAGAATTGGATCACACAAAAGGAGAGCTACTATTGACAATAGAAAAGTTGAAGAAGTTTGAAAAAAACACTGAAAAATTAGATGAGATCCTTAGAAGTCAAATATATCCAAACGGCAAGACAGGACTAGGATACAATGATAGTTTGAAGACAACAAAACAAGAGAAAGAAGATGAAAAGGATGAAACCAAGAATCCAAAGCAAGTTGAACAACAAGATAGAAGACTAGAGTTTAGAAGGAATGAGACATCAAGAAGATCCTCTCCCATCAGGCATGAAATAAATCATTATGAAGGAAACTACAGAAGAATATATCGTGAACCCAGATGGTCCACACCACAAAGAAGATCACTTACTCTCAGGTATCAAAATTTCTTTCTTGGACATTGTTATACTTGTGGACCAAGGCAATCAATTGTAGAATCAATGAAATGAATAACTACACAAGCTACATGAATGGTGCAAATAGTAGATATGGAAATGTTTGTAGACTTGTCAATAGAAATTATAATCCATTTGACCCATTAATGGATCAAAATATTGTATGCTACAAGTGCAATAATCTTGGTCAAAAAGCACGATATTGCAGAGAGATGAAGGAAGATAATCGTCTGCCAAATGTCCCTATACCAACTACAACATGGAAAAGGAAAGAAATTCTACACAATGAAAACTGTCGAATAGAATTGGTCGCTAAAGAATGCAAAGAAGAAGATGAATGGTTCATAGATAGTGGGTGCTCATCTCATATGACTGAAGATCAAAGCAAATTTGTCATCTTGAAGAAAAAGGGTGGAAATGTTTCATTTGGATATGATGCATCTACCAAAATACTTGGAAAAGGAACTGTAAATCTTGGAAATGAAAAATGAAACATAGGAAAAGTCCTATTAGTTGAAGATCGGAAGCATAATCTCCTCAGTGTCAGCAAAATATGTGATCAAGGATACACTCTTATGTTTGACTCCCAAAAATGTAAAATCAGAGAAAATAACTCAGGAAGATTGGTTGCAACTGCAACAAGAAGACCGAACAACATATACATCCTAGACATGAATAAGAGAGAGAAGACAGAAGCCATAGAAAATGATTCTAAGGAAGAAAATGTCCCAAAGACCAAAAATAAGGATGAAGTATTATTGAGTGCCACATGTTCAGGGGGAGCAACCCCAAAGAAGAAGGTCACCTTATGCCATTGAACTCAGGGGGAGCATCCCCAACTTTTGCCATTGATGTCAAAGGGGGAGAGAAATTGAGATCATGATGATAGGGGGAGCATGAGTATTGTCATCAATGACAAAGGGGGAGATTGTTGGAAGATTGGTTGTTGTCATTGATGTCAACCCTGGCCATTGGCTCTTGGACCCCAAAGTTGATTGAAGTAGATAGACATGAAAGAAATTACACATGCAGTTAAAACACCCATGGATGGATATTATAAGTTATGCTTCTTTCAGTGGTATGTGGCACATCACGTGGATCTTCGCGATTGAGGAGAAATGAATTTTTGAAGATGACAATGTAAATTGAAGCAAAAACTACATGTCGTCCCTAATGTTAAAAGGAAGAGACATAAAGGGTATAGATACATATCATTATACATTCATTTTACACACACAATTTTTTTAATGAACAAGGAGATATAAGTCAAATTTCAAAGGAAATCTGAAGTAAAGAAGGCCAAATTTCAAGGGAGGATGAAGTCTTTTGGTGATGTGTTCTAAGGTATGTTATTTACAGGTCATCTTACCATTTTTGCTATAACTTGTTTTATAGAACGATTCAAATGGTAAAATTTGTATGTTATTCAGAAGACATATCTAGGTATATGTGGTAAAAATTTCATCTCTTTATTTGCTATAATTTTGGAGATACAGTCTGTAGAAGATAGGGTTTTTGACTAGTCCTGAAGCTAGTCATAAATAGATGTTCCGGGTAAAATAGTCATAATGTCTTCATAGAAAATCCAAATGAAGTGAGACCAATTGCATTGGAAATAGTATTGGTTTTAGTTTCATTTGTACGAATTTTAGAATCTTATGTTAAATATTGAGCGCGGGGCATGATGTACAAGTTTGCTCTCCTGAATAAGCCAGAATTGAATAAGGTCTATCATTTTATCTATAACTCCTTTTCTGGGAGGATTCAATGAGTGAAACTTGGAGGAGTTTCAGAGAATACATTGAGTTATATTATCTACAGGATTAGAGTATTCTAAGAAGTGAAGAATTGCATAAGTTGAAGAAGCCTTAGGAAGAATTATCAAGTTCTATGTGATGGTTGTTGATGGTGATAATTTAATGTAAATTTTTATTATTTCTCATATATTCTTGGGTGGAAGGAAGGGGCAAGGATGGAGAGGTCAACCCTCTCTTGATATTGGAGGATTGTATCTTCCTTTTGGAGGTTTATCCCTCCCTTTATATTTGAAAGTTGTAGCTACCTTTGGAAGTCACTACTTCCCTTGAACAATAGCTATTGGTTATTTCCATATATTGTGCATGGTGTATTGTGGTGTATTGGTGTAACTCTTCTACTATTGTTCATTTCTCATTGGATATAATTGAATATATAATCTGGTTGAAGTATAAGTTGAATTTGTTTTTAAATTATACTTGATACTAATTCACCCCCCTCTCAGTATCACCAAGAACTTCATATCTTCTCTATATAAATCCTCATAATTACAACACATTACACAATGGGCCTTGTCTCAAAACTAAGACATATAACAAACATAGAAGTGTACTAAAAAGAATTACAATATTACAATAGGCTCAGAGTGATCTTGATACTAAGGACTCAATGAATCTCTTCTCATCAACATCTAGCTAGATTTATTTATGATATCACTGCTTCCTTTTATAGCTTTCTCTACTCGGTAACGTTGTTTCATTCTGATGATTTTCTAGGAGAAAGACTCTGACAGAGGAACCACGACACACAACAAGGTCGATCGAGTTACGAATTCTTATCTCCTTAAAAACTCCAACTTCGACGAAGAATAAGAAACCCCATTTCCACCAGCCCAATGAAGGCCATCAAAAGTCATGCAGAAGCAAGCTTTAGGTTTGAAGAACTGCCTAAATTTTTCCACAGGAAAGAATACGAATCGGATTGGATCTTACAACTCACATAGGCTAGATGTGTTGGAAAACATCAATGCCAATAGAGCATCATATCAAAGTGATGAATGACACTCTCACCACACCATTGACAAACAATGGCTAAACAAACTACCAGAGACACACTATAACAATCACCTACATGGCTAAACAAACTACCACAAACACACTATAGCAATCTTCCACATAAGCAATCCACTCTTCTATGCTAATACTATATATACAGAGTATTATATATACACATAACAACTATGATCATAGACCTCTCTCGAAAGAGAGTTGGCTCATACCAACTCAATACCATGTAGAGAAATGGGAGAGTAGACATTGTTTTTACAAACCAAAATTCGTGTTTACTTGTTGAGTGTTGTATTAACAAATAATTGTACACTTATAAAGACATCAAACTATGTCTTAAGATAGACACACTATCTTAACACACTAACAACCTCTCAAGTTGGAGAGAATATCTCATATCCAAGTAGATCTAACAACTTCCTAAAACTTAAAAACAAATTTTTCATGTAGAGACCAAACCAATAACAAACCACAATCCTCTTATATAATCAAATATCAAATATTAAATTAGACATTAGGTTATGTGACAAATAGAAATTACTCATTCCAACAAATTTGACCTTAAATTATTAGATTAGATCTCAAGTTATTTATTTATTTTTTTGTGACTGGCAGAATGGGCAACTCGTGGTTCTAGTACTGGGGTTGATTCTCGTCTTCCCACAAGCATGGGGCACGAGTCGAAAATGAGACCTCCTTTTTACATTTCCTGCCATTTACACAACACTTGCCAATCAATCTACACCCATGCTGACAGATCTCAAGTAAATATGTATCTATAAATTACATTTTTAATTTAATTAATAAATATAATGATAAACAATGAAACAACCAAATAAAATAAAGTCAAAATGGACTATTTGAATAATTCAAAACCATATCAATTCTACCCCAAAAAAACATACTTCAGCGACTTTCAAGATGTAAGGACTCAATAATATTCTCTAATAGTCACATGAGAATTGTAGTAAAACGTTGTTTTTCGTCAGAGACTACGTGGTTTTTTTGGGTTCGATACACCCTTATCGTTTTCTCATTACACCATTCAGAAATCTTTATACATCTGATCTATGATCCGATCCAACTAATGACAATGATGGCCTAATCAGCTAAGCATGGATCTAAATAAAGCTCCTAAGAACAGTGCAGGAAAGAAAAAAACAATGATGGCCTAATCAGCTACGCATGGATCTAAATAAAGCTCCTAAGTACAGTGCAGGGAAGAAAAAAGCAGTACTCGGGCTATGAGATCAATCAATGGGTGAAATGACAATTTTTCCTCTGGCTCTTCCACTTTCAAGATGCTTGAAGGCCTCCATAACATTTGAAAATGAATATGGACTAATGGGATCAATCACTGGCTTCAACTTCTCGCACTCTATGTATCCTCTAAGCCTCTCCAAGTTGCTCCCACTCGCAGTCACAATGAAAAATTCTGCCCTTGGATGAGGTGAGGGGTTGGCAATATCTATAATTTTTGCTTTCTCTTTCGCAACCACATAAGATCTATGCGAGTCTCCTGCAAAATCCAATCCATACATCTAATCAATATATTGTGCAGAACAAAGACATAGATCGCTGCAGATGTTCAAATGGCAAGTTTTGAAATCATCATTAATTATTTTTAGCCAGAAGTTGCTATTTGACTTTTATACAGAGAAAATTGTCAATTGAAAAAGAAGATACAACTTACTTTTTCCAAAGGAAAATTCCAAATGGTATATTATGAAGAACACATATTTACAGGAACTTTTACACTTAGAATAGAGATCCCTAATTTTATTTGAGTTGATAGGCTCAGGGCTGATACATAAGGCATCTTCATTCTCACCATGGCTTGACAAGTATGCACTAGACATAAAAATGCAGACCAGATTGAATATGAGAATCCCAGCCAGTAAGCTTTGCCACCATACCAGAATCCAACTTTGTTCATTCTACATGAATAGTATTACTGGGAATGTTATTCTTGCATTGCTGATAATGAATATATCTGGCAACCTTAAGTCTTAAAAACAACAGAATCTGATCATAAATATCATGTTATGTGGCAACTTGACAGGAGTGGTTGTGGACATGTATGGAAGACTTAACAAAATGATCTGCACAACTTGATTATCACAGTTTGCAAAATAGCACGAATTTGAGTTAAACTTCTCTACACCATCACCATTTTGTGTATTAATTTCCAAAGATACTGATTTTGAATTTGAGCTGGAAAAGCAAGTCTCAAACTTAAATGACAACCGCATACCAAAAAACAGTATTAGTCAACCGCATACCAAAAAACAGTCAGTGGGATTGCAAAAGACAGTAAGTTTATGGAAAATGCAGAAAAAAACAAGTGAAACCTACCAACGGTGTCAAAAACAAAGTCAAACTTTTGTGGTATTTGATCATAGCTTTGCTTGGTATAATCAATCACCGTATCAGCTCCTAATTGTCTCACAAAATCCACCTTCCCAGTGCTTGTAGTAGTTGCTATTTTTGAAGCTCCATAAACATACTTGGCAAGCTGAACAACGCACGTATTATTAAAACTTCTGACCCGATCATTCTGCAGAGGAACAAGATTACGAGAGGTTTTTAAAGGCAAAAGAATAGTATTCAGTTTTACCTGAATAGCCAGGCTACCAACACCTCCTGCTCCACCTACAATGAACACAGACTGACCCCTTTGAAAATTTACTCTGTCAAAACCTTCCTGGGCAGTTTGAAGAGCTAGAGGAAAGCTGGCTGCTTCTTCAAAGGACATGTTTTCGGGCTTTGAAGCAATCAGACTCTCTTCCACTGCTGTGTATTGAGTTAAAGTTCCGCATTGTTTTGGCCTGCCAGTGTTGAAGTTCTGGATATTTCCATACACTTCATCGCCCTTGCTAAACTTTGAGACATTATCTCCTTCATCAACTATTACTCCTGCCACATCACAACCTGGCACTACCTGAAAAACAATTCAAAGAAAGACATGCAGTTCAGAAATCATGGCCTTGATCAAATTCGTATGTTCTAGACATTAGAGAATATGGGTATTTTTAATATTCATTCAAAGTAATGCAGCGGACCTGAAAATCATTGGAAGAGAGGGTTATATGATCCCAAAACAACCATGGATTCTTGTCCATAATAGATGTAATGTCCAATGCAGATTGTGTTTTTCCACCTTATTTTTGTGGGTAGACATTTTATATTGACTACTTAACAATAAAAATGTGCTTCAAGAATGTCCAACAATGAATTGCTGCTAAGCACAGTACACATTTTTTTCTCTTAATGAAATGATCAAACAGCCAGGCAGGACCATGTGAGATATGACCATACTGACAGGTATTTCCTTACGGAAAACACTGGTGTTGAGCAACATTTCATGAGGAGAGTTATCCGTTCGATTAGTGAGAAGTATCAATTTTTAGATCAGAGTTGGCAGTGCAGGTCTTGTCCAGCATTAGCATTTTAAGATATAGATTATTCATCGGGGTTTTTGTAAATTTATAAGAAATGAGGCAATGGACTTGAAAAATACTGATTCTCAAGAAATTAGAATATAAGCATATAGAATAAGCATAGTGCGATATAGAATATGGGTTTCTGCAAATTCATGAGAGATCATGCAATGGACCTGAAAAACAATATAACGAGGGCATACAAGCCAGAAAACATAAATTATAATCAAAACCATAGGTAAAATATGCTAACTCTAAAATTATAAAGTTAAGATTATGCTTGTTTTGCAAAGTCATTACAAACTATGAAATGGACCTGAAAAGTATTGAGAAAATTAACTCGCAAAGAATCTTATAAAAAATCATAGATGAAATCCGTCCAACAGGTCTCTGCAAATTTGACAGATGTGCTGCAATGAAAATGAAAAGCAATGCAATGGAGGGTCATATGAATTCTTCATTTTGTAGGGCAAGAGAGCACTTCAATGACACAAAATAGCTTTGTGCACCTAATTCATTGAATTTGATCTCTATATAAAATACAAAGATGGGTTGTTATAGAATTCATGAGAAGAGTTGGGCTCTCACAGGGAATTCCAAACCAGTGTCTTTAATTTCTCCATTGCGTAATTTGAAGTCTACAGGATTGAGTGCAGCAGCACGGACTCTAACAAGGACTTGATTATCCCCCAGTTGAGGCACAGGGAAGTCACCATACTGCAGTACCTCTCTGGTTCCATACTCCTTGTAAAACCAAGCCTTCTGCATATAATCCATATTACTTGTTCCTTTGATTCATTAACTTCAATAAACAGTTGAAGCATGAACCAAACAGCAGGTTAAAAGCCCAAAACGAAAATAGAGTGAGAAAGATTCTGTTGAGGTGACAGGTGGTGGTGTGTGGGGAACATCTCCTGTAAGTGTGTGCAGTGGAGACCTTTTCCAATCAACGAGGGTATGGTACCATGGCCATGATGTTGACGTAGGGGGATCTTTTCAATACCTACTCCTCTGATTGCAATTGCTTCTATTGACGTTACCACATGACCTCCATGAAAATAAAAACCTTTGATGCCTATTTCTGCACACCCATTAACACAGCTCAGCTAATAATGCAGTCTGCAGCTGCCCCCAATCTCCATCTTAGTTCAACCACCCATCCAACCACCCTATTCCATTGCTGTCAACAGCAAACTTGTCAACAGCACCCGATGGACCATTAATTCATGAGTGAGGACTCTTAAAGCTATCTCCCAAGTTCCATTCTCCCTCATGTCTGCTCTATTAAAGGCATGAATAAGGATGATTGCACCTAATGCAGGTTTGTTTAATGAGTTAGGTGGATGAATGTTTATTAGTTTTACTTTTCCTCTATGTTCTTTCTATTGGCAATGAAGTGTTATTTGGTTACTTTTATTCGAGCTTTTATCTACGGCTAACAGATGATTGTTTTAGTAGTTTTACTTTCCCTCTCTGTTCTTTCTATTAGCAATGAAGCGTTAATTGGTTACTTTTATTCGTGCTTTTATCTACGGCTAACAGATGACGTAATTTTGAAAGAGACGAAACAGGATTTTAAAATTATTTCAGTGAGGTCAAAGCTTTGTATAATGAATTAGATTGATGAATGTTTATTAGTTTTACTTTCCCCCTCTGTTCTTTCTACCAGCATTGATGCAGGAGCAAAACCACCGCAAGTCAAAATGGAAATTCGTGTTTTTTCTACCAGCATTGATGCAGGAGCAAAACCACCCCAAGTCAAAATGGAAATTCGTGTTCTTTCTACCAGCATTGATGCAGGAGCAAAACCACCCCAAGTCAAAATGGAAATTCGTGAACCTTCTAGAAGGTGCAGCATGACCTTAGAAAATGACTCGTAATTGATTGGATTAGTTTTGAAATTGAATTAGTTAGACCTCTGGGGAGAGGATAGTGGAAATAAAATGATCCGTGATATTGTATTTTCTTGTTAAAATGTAAGTCTGCGGGCATTGTGAGGCAAGAGAGGCCAACAATATGTAAAGATCAGGCCAGGCCCAGTGAGGCCTTTGTATTGTATTCGAGCTCGATATAATGGAGATTGCATAGTATTTGTGTATTCCTGTGTAAATTATGAATGCATGTGTGTAAACCTGTGTGGGAGAATAATAGTTGCAAGGAGAAGGTTTGTTGCAAGTATGAACGACATGGAGAACAAGGACCATAGGAAGGTTGATCATTATCGACCGTCGGATCACATTCCAATTAAATCATGATCATCGATTGAATGTTCTTGTGGATAAGGAAAGAGATCGACTGTCGATAATTGAAAGGATTGACGACAATCTATTGTCAAGCGATATCGTGTAAAGGGGAGATCCAACCATCGGTCCATAGAGAAGATCGACCGTTGTCGTTGAAAGTGTATCGACAAAGTACGAGGAGTTTAGTAAAAGGAGGTGCAACACACATGGCATAAGTGGAATGGCAAAGAAGAAATCGCGATTGTTGGATCAAGGTCAAGTTAAATCCTGATCGTTGGATCGATATCATAGTAAAATCCTCAATGCACGTAGCCAGAGAATCGTGATCATTCGATCCAGATCCAGCCTCATTACAACGAACTGCAGACAACAAAGGTTCCAAGGAATTGGAAGGCCTAAAAGTTTCAAGGTCCTGATACCAATATATGTTATCCTAATGTATGCAGCGACTCAGAGAATAACATGTGGCCCATTCAGGAAGTGACACATGTCAGTGTCCAATTGGCAACTAGCACATGCAAAAAATCACGAATTTAGGTGACACATGGCAGCCTAGTCAGCAGGTGACACGTGGCAGGTCCACGTAGGCAACCTCATGGTGAACTCTGGTAGTTCAACATAAATCAACGGTGGAGGTTCAACCCGATAGATCCTGATCAACGACTCTCATTACAATGGACTGCGGCCATTGGGGGTTTTTGGTTGATGAGAAGTGTGAAAAGTCTCGATGACAAGATACATCGTGCTGACGTAAAGGTGTCCACACAAGAAACGACACATGGCGAGGGAATTGTGACCTTTGGTCACGATAGGATCAACGATGATCCATTATCAAGGAGGAATAGATCCAACCGTCGATCAAGAGACGAGATCGACGACCGAGATTGAATGCGTACAATGAATATGCTCGAGGGTTGATGCAAAGGCCACCATCCGCGTAGTGGTTTTCAGATTACCACCGAGGACACGTGGAGGGTAATCTTGTGATTGTGAATGCTCTTAATGGTGGTTTTTGAAACCACCTATCGACCATCTACAAGACTTAGCTTACGGTTCCAACCTTCGGTCGCGTGGGATAACTATTAATTCCGAGGAGCTAAAGGATAAGCGCTCAAGTTTGCGAGCCCATGGTCTTAGCTCCCGATCTTATGAATGAAGGTCGAGCTCTAGCAGAGAGGAAGAGAGCATCAATAAAATTCATGGTGCCACTGCAAGCTTAGAGTGCATTCAAGGGGGATTAAGGAGATATTGCTGCTATGGACTTGTTGAATCCATATCATGGGCTGAAGAAACCACAGGTCCAAAGATCAAAATCATGATCCTAAAGACCCCGATTATTGGTCTTATCAAATAAGTATTAGGGCATGGTTTTGTTACTTATTATCAAGCATGAATTGAAAAAGGGTGAGACATCCATCCGACTTTGGGTGAGGGCAATGAAGTGTTAATAGGTTGACTTTTATTTTGGCTTTTATCTACCGCTATGAGATGACATAATGTTGAAAGAAATGAAACATGATTGATACATAATTTTGAAAGAGATGAAACGTGATCTTAAAATTACTGCGTGAATTCGTTTTATAACATACGGTGAAAGCTAAAAAGCTAGACAAACAACCTCGAGAAATCCACGTAAATGATATTTAAACCATCCAAAACCCTTGCCCCCAAAAGGAATAAGGGGAAGCACTCTCATACTTCATTGAATTGATGACGAAGCAGAATCACGATTGTTGACCGCTGACAGCATACATTACAACATGAAATAAAACGATACCCAAATCATGGGCCCTGGTTATGGGAGCGCTCACTTACTTCATGGATTGAGAGGGAGGTTAAATATAGTTCATCTACCTATGGATAGGCCTCTGCTTATATACCATATATCAAGCCTCTGATTTTCATACGCTATACTGAGCCATTTAAATCACTCTCTCGGTGTTAGGTGCTATTTCGCTGCCATGTGGTTGTCCTAGTGACATCAAGATGTCTACCATTATTTCTAAAAGTTCAAGTAACTTTAAGGTCGAATAATATTTATTTTGTTTGTCCTTATTTAAAGTTCCTAAAATTAATTGTTGTTCATTATAATGAGTATAATTATTATTGAATGTTGATTGTGAATGTGGTTGGTTCATCACTTTTATTTAAATAAAATCGTTTTACTTTAAATGATTTTTTAATAACTTTTTAGTGTTATGTAAGAGAGAAGAGTTTCATTCTTGTGAGATTTTTGGATCTTGGATCATTATCTTATTTTCTTCTTATTTTTTTAAGTCTAAAAATGATAAGTTTTTAGCGAATTAAAAAACAATTATAGATAGCATATCTTTAGTGGGGTCATGTGCTTGCTAGTAGTATTTAGCCATAGTCCCATACATAAGGACATACACTACCTTAAGTTACAATTTAATTTTATTGGTTCTTATTTTTGAATCCGTTGAAATTCTATATTTGTTCAAAAACATTCACTTGATGTTACTACATCTAGTTAGTGTTTTTGAACCACTTAAAAATTAAAAATTTAAATGGATTAAAAAATAATAAAAAACAAAATTAAATTGCAATCAGGAGCTAGTGTGTAGTCTTATGTATGGGACTAAGGTTAGATGTTGCTAAAAAGCACATGAGCCCACTAGACATAGCCTCAAGGATGACCACAAAGGATATTAAGAGATATTGGCCCAACTATGATTCCAAGGGATATTGGTTTTCTTGGGCATACTATCTTGGTTTAAAGTGTTTTTTGGTCCTAGAGTGAAACCTAAAATTACTTTGGATTGACTAAGAGCTCATCTTCCTTGGATGTAAGGAAACATGTTAATGACCCAAGACCCACAGGCATCTCACAAAAGTGAAAGTCTTTGCTCGTACAAACCACCAATAGATCATTTTAAGTGGCTTGATTTCCATGAATAATGATGATAAGTCACTCTCTATTCATGAATAACAACAAATGATCATTGTTATCAGTTTGTATTGACAACTAAGTTATGATAAGTTTTATCACCATATATATATATATATATATATATATATATATATATATAACATGAAAACATATATTAATTTTTATATTTATCTTATGCACAAACAAAATTTTCATAATTAATTAAATTTACTTTATTTAAAATATTAATAAAAATATATTATAAATGTTTTTTATAAAAATTGATAAAAGTGAGTTGAAAATTGAATTTAAACTAGCTAATTTTTATATCTATCTTATGAAAAACAAAATTTTCATAATTAATTAAATTTTTCTTTATTTAAATATTAATAAAATATGTTATAAATGTTTTTCATAAAAATGTTAGTGAAAATCAAATTTAAACTAGTTAATTAAATTTTACTTAATTAAAATATTAATAAAATATATTATAATTTTTTTTTAAATGAAAATTGAAAAAAAAAGTGCGTTGAAAATGATCGAATTTAAACTAGCTGTAGAATACATTCTCACTAAGAATAGGGAATCCAAAAGATCCAAAAGGAGCTTGACACAAGAAGTTGCAATTTATTTTTAAATAATAATAAATTTGTTTATATATATATATATATATATATATATATATATATATTTAATATTTACTATGAGGTTAAAACTTTAAGTGCTTTAATATCATATTATTTTTTTTTAGGTGGTTTTAATAATGAATGTATGGGATGATAGGTATTTAGTGGATACTAATGATTAGTTAAAGCAACATTTTTATCTTGGAGTATGAATTAAAAATATTTTTAATTGACTAAAAAATTATTTTTTTTAATTAAAAAAAACAAGTTAATATCCTAAAATCTAAATACATTTAACAAAAATAAAAATATGTACTCTTATAACTGGTTATTCAAGTAACCAAATTATATATATACACACTATGATGTTATATGATGAGGTCTAACCTTAAATTTTATAACTCTTTGCTAATTTGGAAAAAATATCAAACATTACATACAAGTACCACCTTAAATCTATGGAAACATACATATAAGGAAGCATTACCTATTTATATGAAAATATCTTTATCATATTAAAGTTTATAAAGAGTATTTTCTATGTTCTTATGTTAAAATAGAGAATAACTTATATTAAAATAAAGAATAATTTGATAAAAGTTTATAGTAAAATAAATATTTAAATTTATGTGGAATATGTTTACATAATAAAATTAAAAATATATTTTAATTTATTTTAACTATAAAATATAAATAAACATCACTTAATTTAATAAAAATCTTAATTTTTTTATAATAAAATAAATATTTAAATTTATACAAATTATATTTACATAATTAAAAATATATATATTCTAATGTATTTTAACCATAAAATATCAATAAGCATGACCACATTCTAGTGAGTTCGCTATGCTTATTGTCCTTATTGCTGATACCGTATATCTAAATAAACATCATCACATCACATTCTAGTGATGATCACTCCAATAATTCCCTATATACTTATTGGCATTAAATGAAGGACCTAATTTGTGAAGTGCCTTGCTTAGAAATGAAGGACCTAATTTAGTATGCAACATCATATTTGTCGTAAGCTTAATAATTTCATGTATATTTATTGTTGTAGTATTGGTGCAACTTGACCAATCGCTATTGTCCCTTCGCTTAATACTATGGGGACATATACCTAGTTTATGATGTTCCTTGTTAACATGGAAATGTGGGATCTAATCTAGTATGCAACATTATATTTGTCATGTATATTTATTTTCTTTGCGATTGGTGTAACTTGACCAACTCCTATCCTCTCTTGGCTTAAATATGGGGAACTTAGTTTATTATAAATATCAATTGTTCTTTTTATTGATACAAAGGGATATGGTAAAAAAAATGTGAGGTATTAAGGTGTAATATGTATTATGTGTATTTGAACATAATAAATGAGTCGAGAAGTTGATAGTTGAAGGTAGAGTATAAATTTGATGGGCATTCCTATCCGTCAAGTAAAAATTTTTCTACGAGTTTGTTTTTAAAATTGTCCTTAACCCAAAGTTTTATATTTATATTTTCCCGTCATTTAAATGATATATATTATATGTGTTTTTTAAACTTTTGTTATTAATATAATGAAATAGTAAATACTATTGAATTATTTTGGATTTACTTTTTTAAATAGTAACTACTAATGTTTTCTAAAATGAAATAAAATAGAGCTTGTGAGAGGTCGGTCGCACCCATGTTTATTCTTATTATCAAGATTCAGGAAGACGTTAAATACACAGGTGGGAAGGTATTTAAATGTGGATTCTCAAAAAACAAATATAATGAGAAAATAAGTGTGCAAGAAGGTGTTTTTTAGCTTCAACCAAACAAATACAATTTTCGTCACTGCAATTGCAATTTAATATTAATGAACCTTACCTCTCTCGATAGTTGCATGCAGGTTTTGGGTAGTGTTTCTGATTTCTTGATATTTTCTTCCCTCTCAACCTTCACTTTTCAACCTGCAAGATGTGATACGGTCCAATGTCCAAAGAATCCTCGTGACTTGTGAGCGTGGAGGTGCTGCTCATTTCGTGTTATAATATTTGTAACTTATGAAATGTGTTATGCATGCAACTTGCAAGTTGCAACCTCCATCTACTATAGCATTTGTAACATGTACATGGCCTTTTCTATAGAATTTATAACTTTGTTATGTATGCTTTACACAAAAATCAACATTCAGATTTAGGAAATTGTTATTATATTATATTATATATTATAACATTTTTATTATATTATATTATATATAATAACACACACACACACACACACACACACACACACATACACGGGTAATTTTTTTATTTGTTCGTCAAATTGACAATTTCAAAAATTAAGTGAACGTAATTAATGACGTGTAAATTTAAAAATTGCTTGTATTTAGGAAAAAAAAGGTAAATACCCCTCAAATTTAAGCACTCGTTGAAGGAGGAATAAATATCTTTTGACCATTTATAATTATTGCTACAATGAAAATGTAGAATTAAATAACATCTTTAACTTTAGCAATTGATAAAAGAGAGTGAAAAATTTTAATTATCTAAATGATGAAAAATGCAAATCCATCAATAAAGTATTTATCAACTACAAAATTATGGTTTGCTAGATTTTAATCAAAATAAAATATTTGAATATATGTTTGAAAAAATCTAGTTGTCCAAATCCTATTTATGAAACGGTAATTAAGATATGAATTCATTATAAGGATATTTTGAAGGATATGTCTTTCGGGACGAGAGCTCTGCAACTTTCAACCTTATAGGGTTTCTACACAGTTCTGCATTTTTTTTTTCCATGGCTTCGGCTAAAGGAGGGAGCTTTTCTCCCTCCTACAATAGTATCATTGTTGGTCGTCGCTCAGGCCCCCACGGTCTTGGCCCATCTATAGATCCCAAACACTTTGACCCCATCATTGCTTGTGACAAAGAAACAGGAAAATCAAAAGTTCCTAGACCCCAGCAGCAACTGATCGTACTAGGATCTACCAAAAGTTGTCTTACAAAAGCCACGGAAAATACCACATACCAGGTAAAACCTGAGACCATAGGCAACTATATTCAACACATGCAGGAACATGCCCTCATTGGAAAATTCATGGGAATATGGTCAACAAAGAAAGTGTTGGTCTGGTGGACAAAAACCACCTGGAAACCCAAGGGCCAAATCGAACTCAAACTTGGCTCGAAAGTTTTCTCCACTGTTGTCTTTTCCAATATGTTAGATCGAGACTGATTTTTCGAAAATGGTCCTTACTTCTTCAATTCATAGGGCTTGCATTTCAAACCATGGACTGAAATAATCACACCGGAGATGCAATATTTCACTGCAACACCAGTATGGATACGACTCTATTCCCTACCTCGGGAGTTTTGGAATCAGGAAATCTTTGAGGGCATCAGAAACACTCTAGGAACCATTGTTAAAACCTCAGAAATAACAAAGCAACGCCGCTACATTGCATATGCTAGAATCTGTGTCTACATGGATCTCACCAAAGCCTTGTCAGCATAAATCAGTCTATTATACCAAGATAATGAATGGGTTCAAACTATGGACTACGAACACATTCCTTTCTACTGCAGATGATGCAATGAACACGGTCACCTTTTTCGAGACTTCTCATTAGCACCACAAGATCATCAAAACCACGCTATGAAACAACAAGATGAAAAAGTTTTTGAACAAGTTGTAAATCTATAACCTTGTACAATGTCTACTGTAAATAGATATTCAAAAAAGAACAGAAAAGATACAATGGCAAATACAAACATTACACAGAGATTTTTCCCCTGGAAACCCAAACCGGGAAAACCAACATATATTATATTCATTCATTATGTTACATTGTTTACAATACAATATACATATAGGAGCCAACAACATCCAAAACCCTAACCCAATGATTTGGATTAGTCCAAAACCCTAATTCCTTAACCGAAAAAAGAAAACCATAGGCAAAAACCATGTTCCGAAAAAACCACCCCGAGGCAGAAAAATACATGACACTACTACTCGTGCAAAGAATATAACACATACCCAACATTCTCCCACTTGTTGTTTTCTTTGCATACAGGGGGTTACAGGGTTACATAGTCAAAAATCTAGGGCAGCAATGCCCATGGATCCTCTACACCAAGAGAACTTCTCAGTGCTCACAAATTTTGTTAATGAGTCTGCAACATTCTTCAAAGTGTTCACCTTCATCAATGATACTTTATTTTCTTCAATCATGTCTCTCACAAAGTGATATTGAACATCAATGTGCTTTGTCTTTGAATGATAAGCAGGGTTCTTCGCCAGAAAAATTGCACTCTGACTGTCACACTCTATCCTTACAGCTTGTTATACCAACCCAATACCTGAACACAATATTTGTAACTATACTGCTTCCTTACTTGCATGAGTGGATGCCATGTATTCATATTCTGTAGTTGAAAGTTCCATGACAACCTGTCTTTTTCTCATCCAACTTATTGCTCCTCCAAACAGGTTAAACACATACCCGCTTGTAGATCTCCTACAATCCAAATCTCCAGCCTAGTCTGCATCCACAAAGCCATGTATATCGACCACTCTGTCTAATCCCGATCTTCCTTCGTAGCACAATCCATAGCTAGCAGTGCCACGTAAATACCTGAAAACCCTTTTTACCACTGTCCAATGCTCCTTCCCTAGTTTTGACATATACCTACTCAAAACTCCCACTGCATGTGCAATGTCTGGTCTAGTACAGACCATTTCATACATCAAACTGCCAACTGCACTCACATATGGAACATGAGACATGTCCTCCTCTTCTTCATGTGTCTTGGGACACTGATCCATAGATAACTTTACACCAACAGGAATAGGAACCTTGATCGGTTTACATTCCTACATATTAAACCTTTGCAATATTGTCTCAACATATTTTCTATGATTTAACCAGAGTTTCCTTTTTTTTCGATCTCTTTTAATTTCCATGCCCAAAATGAAATTTGAAGCACCAAGATCCTTCATGTCGAATTTAGAGGACAACTGAGTTTTCACATCCTGGATAATCTCCTTGTTGTTTCCTATCAAAAACATGTCATCCGCATACAAGACCAAATAAATCAAATGATCACCAATTAATTTAGAGCACACACAGTGATCCTCTTTGCTTCTTGTGAAGCCAAGTCCCAGCATATAAGTATCAAACTTTTGATACCACATCCTTGGTGATTGTTTTAAACCATACAGGGACTTTTTCAGCTTGCATACCAACTCCTTCTTTCCTTTCACAACATAACCTTTTGGTTGATTCATAAAGATTTCTTCTTCCAGATCCCCATGTAGGAATGTTGTCTTCACATCCATCTGTTCTACTTCAAAATCAAATGCAACAACAACAGATAACACAAATCTTATAGAGGTTAACTTGGCAACGGGAGAAAAAATCTCACCAAAATCAATTCCCTCAACCTAGGAATAACCCTTTGCTACTAACCGAGCTTTGTATTTCTCCACTTTTCCTTCTGCATTCAGCTTCTTTTTAAATACCCATTTTCTACCAATGGGATTTCTTCCAGTTGGCAACTCCACTAGATCCCAAGCTTCATTCTTATCCAAAGATGCCATTTCTTCTTCAATGGCCCTTTTCCAGAGATTTCCATCCTTTGAATCCACTGCCTCCCCGACAGTTCTAGGATCATCATCAGTAATAGACAAAGAAAAATTTGAATGAAAATTAGATGGACTATACCTTTCCAGTAGCCTTATTTCTCGATCTGATCTCCTCAATATTGGAGTATGAGGATCTTCTTCTTTTGATTCATGTTCTTCTGTAGAGTCTGCTTCATCATCCTTTAAATCAAACTCTATCTTCTCTGGTTCTTCCTTACTTGGTAGGACTTCCTGTTTAACAACATCCTTCATTTCTCTAAATACCACATCTTGGCTACACACTACCTTCTTAGTTTCTGGGTTCCAAAGCTTATAACCTTTGAGACCATATTTATATCCAATAAAGATACATTTTTCAGCCGTTTTATCCATCTTACTCATGTTTTCCTTTGGAACATGAACATATGCATCACAACCAAACACCTTAAGATGTGTGAGAGAAGGTTCCTTACTAGTCCATACCTCTTGTGGAGTCTTTTCACCCAACGTTGATGAGGGTGATCTGTTGACAAGATAACATGCAGTACCCATTGCCTTTGCCCAGAATTCTTTCCCTAACCTGACACCACTGAGCATGGACCTTGCTTTTTCCATTAGCGTCATGTTCATCCTTTCTGCAACTCCATTCTGTCAAGGTGTATATGGAGTAGTCTTCTGCCTTGCTATACCACACTTCTTACAGAATTCTTCAAATTCATTCCTGCACAACTCTCCGCCATTATCTATTCTCAAAACCTTAATTCTTTTCTCTGTTTGATTCTCACAAGAGCCTTAAACTCTTTAAACTTGTCAAAGACTTCAGATTTCTTCCTGAGGAAATATATCCAAGTTTTCCTTGAGAAGTCATCTCTAAATGAGACATAGTACACAGATTTTCCCAATCATGGGACTGACACGGGTCCAAAAACATCACTGTGAACTAGTTGTAAAATTTCTTCTACCCTCGTTGCACCTGAGGGGAATCTTACCCGATTCTGCTTCCCATATAGACAATGTTAACAGAAATCAAAACCCAGAGAGCGGTTAAACATACCTTCAACCATACCTTTATCATGTAGTAGTCGAATACCCTTCTCTCCGATATGCCCCAGTCTTTGATGCCACAACATAACCTTTTCTCGAGAGACTACAGGAGTTCTTTCTTCTTCAACTCCAATATCAAGAACAATGGAGCTTGTTATCACCCTATAAGTTATAGGATCAACTGATGACTAGAATATTATCTCTCTCTAGTGTTTTTTGTTGACAAATGATTTTTCATTCTACAAATAATTTGAAAAGAAAAAGAAAAAAGAGAAAAAGAAAAGAAAGAAAAAGAAAAGAGGGCATAAAATAATTTCAATAAAGCCCCATGCAATAATAGTAACTTGGTCCATACCTTTCAAGCATGGCCAAGTTCTTTTTAAATTGATGTTGATAGGGTTAGTGAATAAGTTTGGCTAAACCGTTTAATCTTAGCCAAAGTATCTAGGTTAGGTTAGTGAATAAATCTGGCCAGACTGTCTAATCTTGGTTAGATAGCCCCAGGGTAGAGTAAGTTCTTAGCCCAATAGTCTAATTTGGGTTAATTGTCATAAGAAGCTAGGTTAGAATTTAGGCTAGTTGCTTTATTTCAATAAAACCAGCTGGATGATCAATGTTGCACCATGTTTTAGATGCTTAAAAATGGTTTTGGTCTAGCCCCATGGTGGTGTATACATGAAAAGCCTTGGAAAAACCCATGAAATGCACTTACCCTAAGTTCTCTAGTGCATGTATTCTCCACGCCCTCACTTATGCTTCGCTCATATATCAATGGCTCAGATAGTCGCACCCAGATCTACGGTGGTCAGACTTTTTCGAACCCCCCCAACCGTTCTATCTTTAACGGAGGGGGGGGGG
>JASDQU010242734.1:86205-107942 GCA_032191745.1 Picea mariana
CCTTGGTGTTACATTCATTTAGAGAAAAAAATATGGCTTTATCCTTAGCCATATGATAAGATGCTCCTGAATCAATAAGCCACTCATCAGAAGAAGAAGTAGTAGTAGAAGGTGTATTGAAGGAAAAACCAGAAGCAAAAAGTGCATGTCCATGAGAAGAAGAAGAAGAATCAATATTGATGTTGTGCTTCTTCATCACTGCTTTTAAGGATGCCATCTTCTTGAAACATTTGGACTCATCATGACCATCTTTATTACAAAAGTTACAATGTCAGTTAGTATTCTTTTTATATTTTGATCCTTTGTCACCATTAGGAGCTGAAGCTATATGAGCGGGTTTGGGACCCTTAGGTTGTTTGTTGTTGTAGCGAGGATGTTGCTTCTTGGGATACTTGGGTTTATCTTTCTGCTGGGCAACTAAGGCTTTGTTTGAGGTACCGACGGTGTTGATCACTCCAAGTTGTACAAGATTATCTTCCTCTCTAATCAAGGAAGTACAAAAGGACTCAAGAGTGGGTTTTACATAAGCTTTCCCTACAACCTCTTTCATGGCATAGAAGGTAGATACAAACACAGAATATGCACTACCTAGCTTAGAAAGAATAAGATATATGCAATGCTCTTCCTCCATTTTTATCTTACATTCTTCACATAAAGTTCTAAGTGTTTTAAACTTAGATAGATAGTCTCCAAGGCAAGAAAAATCACTTGGACTCAAGGTCAATATTTGATTTTCTAATTGTTGTGCTTGAATAATATTGAGTTTACCAAACACAGATTCAATCTTGTCCCAAGCTTCTTCGGGGTCATCAATTCCTTGAAGGTGGTACCTTAGATCAGGAGAGATGGACATTCCAATTAGTCCACGTGCTTCGTCATTCCTATTATCCCATTTGGCTTTCTTATCATCATCAGTGGGGGTAGTTTCCTTTCCCATGGTAATCCGATACAGGCCTTTACTTCTTAATAAATCTTACATATGGAACCTCCATTGGAAGTAGTTGTTGTTGGTAAGCACGATAGTACTTGTAGAAGCCATATTAAATATGTAGATAATGCAGATTTAAAAANATAAATCTTCCATATGGAACCTCCATTGGAAGTAGTTGTTGTTGGTAAGCACGATAGTACTTGTAGAATCCATATTAAATATGTAGATAATGCAGATTTAAAAACTGAAACTAATGATCTGGATGGAAAGATCTCAAAAGGTTGTGCGGTTTTAAAAAAAACAGCACTGAAAATGGACTTCTGATGTGAGAGCTATGCCCCTTTTAAAAAAAGGCATAAACGGTAACCAAATAACCACGTGATAGTGTAAGCTACTTTATGAAGTGACCCACTTTTATAAAGAGAAGTGGGGATCACTTTTACAATGAGGTTACCTTATAACAGAAAAGTTGCATGCAAAATAAATCTAAAATAAAATATAAAGCTACTTATAGCAATTCACTTTTATACTTGAAGTGAAATGCACTTTACAATTTATAGCATGAACTTTTTCAAAAAAGGTAACAAAAGAGAGACTCAAACTCAAGACCTCTTATTTAATAAGGCAAGTTTTAACCAAATGGTCTAGCAAAACATATTGTAATGTTCAGAAGGAGGATTGGGGTTGTTGTGGTTGTTGTTGTTGTTGTTGTTTTTGTTGTTGAAGATAGCCTTGGAGAGCATGCTCCAAAAAAACTCTTTTCACACAAGAAAAAAATTTCGCTTCTCGATGACAACAAGGGTTAGATCTCGGTTAGTTTACCCGGAAGATGCACCTTTTCCTATATGTTTCTGATTTTCCGAGATCGCACAAGGCGTGGGGAAAGGAGAATATGCAGATCTAAAAGAGTAGCATCCCGGAAATAAAAAATATAAACCGAAATAAAATCAAAACTTTGCAAAAATTAAAAAAAAAAATGTGTATTCAGACTTTATACCTCCGGATCTGACTGTAATGGTCGTATCTTGGGCAAACGGAAACCTTTTCGAGTGAAACGAAAAGTGTTCTTGAATGAAATGAGTTCTACGGACGCAATGGAATAGTCCTCTCAGCCCAAAAATGTACAGAAATTCTAGAAAATGGAGATGAGGCAACTCGGCTTCACAATCTTAATCTACAACAGGAGCGGGTCTTCAAACAGGCTCTGAAACCATGTTCGACAACACAGGTATTCCAACAGAGGATGAACACCTTCAGTAACCACTCACATAACCAGATCAAAGATCAACACACCGATGTTTTCACATGGTAAAACCCCTACGGGAAAACATCCACGGCCCCAGCCAACGCAACCACTTGGAGCAGTTTATTAATGTAAAGAAAAAGATTATAGAGAGATTTTACAAGAGATTTTCTCACAATCAATCATCGGAAAATGACCCTCCATGCTCTTTAAATAGAGATCATGGACCAATCGGGTGTTAAGCCATGGATCAATGGTCGTTAAGATCTAGGAGAGTATGAACCATTAGATCACTCTATGTCGGGAACATATCGTGATCGTCAGATTTCCTAACTACAAATGCATACTAATGCATACTAAAGAAACACACTTTTACCTAACGACATATTAGACCAAGTAGATCTTAACTGACTCCTAAGTGTCTAAATATCCTAACATGGACACAACCAGACTATCCCATGAGTCTAGTAAAGAAAACAACAAACTGATACATTTATCTTCATCTGAAATTTTAATCTCAATAGATACTAACTGACATACCACAATATTAAAAGCGTTCAAATGCTCTGCCACCGAGTCACCATCTCTCATCCTCAAGTTATACAACTTCTTTTTCAATAATAGTGTATTTACTAGGGACTTAGACTGATACAACTTCCCCAACTTTTCCCATAAATCCTTGGTTGTAGCTTACTCTAACACATTCAATAATACTGAATCGGAGAGACATAGTCAGATTGTGCTCTTTGACTTCCGATCCATCTTTTTCCAGTCATCTATAGAAGTTCCTGTAGGTGCAGTACCTAGATCTACCGCGATCCACTGATCTCTATCCACCAAAACATCTTCCATCTTGAGCTTCCACAGCTCAAATCTTTTCCCATTAAACTTCTCGATCTCCATCTTCAAATTGCTTGCCACCTGAAAAAAAATACCGCAGATCTCCCACTATAACAAGGCTTATCACAGTCCCGAACCAAACCATTTACCACAAAGGCATCCCCCTGAAGCCAATAAAGCTCTGATACCATATGTAAATCTCTAACCTTGTACAATGTCTACTGTAAACAAATATTCAGAAAAGAAAATAAAAGATACAATGGCAAATACAAACATTACACAAATATTTTTCCCCTGGAAACCCAAATCGGGAAAACCAACATATATAATATTCATTCATTATGTTACATTGTTTACAATACAATATACATATAGGAGCCAATGACATCCAAAACCCTAACCCAATGACCTGAATTAGTCCAAAACCCTAACCCAATGACCCGAATTAGTCCAAAACCCTAACTCCTTAACCGGAAATAGAAAACCATCGACAAAAACCATGTGTCAAAAAAACCACCTAAATACATGACACATTTCTTGAGGTAGGTGTCACATTTCCCGAGGCATAAACCACCTAAATACATGACACTACTACTTGTGCAAAGAATATAACACATACCCAACACAAATTACATCCAGGAAAAAAGCCAAAAATACATCCAACATGCAACCACCCACTTGGGATTTTTTTGTGAATGTGGTCAAAGAACAATACTATCTTGTTGATAACTATGAAGATCAGTACATGAGATGGACCATATTGTGGCAAGAGAAGAGACAAACAGTGTCAGAGTTCAAAAATACTTTTTGTACCTTGTGCACCAAGCTGGGTATCAAGGACTCCGAGTGACAACTGGTTTTGAAATACCGTGGGGCTCTACATAGGTACATCCAAATCAAAATGGATTTCCTAAACATCTCATCATTGGGAGCTACCTATCAATATGCTGTCAAAATTGAGAAGAAATTTAGGCACTAGAACAAATGGGAATTTGGGTCTGCAAATATGCAACAACCAAATCATGGTAAATATGACCCTAGCCAACATCCACTAGAAAACCATCCCAAGACGCAGGACAAAAAGGGTACAGGGAAGATGAAGAATGAAACTGGGAAGTGGTGTGACTTACACAAAATCCCATGGCACAACACCGATGAATGTCGCTCGAAACAATCATTGGTGGCCGAGGTCAAAGACATGAAGCCGAACCCTGATTCAAAATTCGATCTAGAAAATATTGAAAAATAGACAGACCATCGACGCATACCCCACTGCCACTGTCATGACCATAAAAATTCAACCAGAAGAATCAGTAGATCCTAAAGAGGGGGAGCGACTCTTCCATTTATGAATGTGGGTGAAGGGGACCCCGTTGCATTTCATTTTGATAAAGGTAGCTAGAAAAACCTTATCTCAGCTAAGTTCGTTAAATAGATGGGTTTGTCGACAACACCACACCTGCAGCCATACAACATCGGGTGGCTTCACCAGGGATGAGATCTTTGTGTCAACCAACAATGTCGCCTGTCCTATGGAACCCAACCCTTCAAGGATGAGGTAGTGCATGATGTTTCCTCTCTTGATGTCTGTGATGTGGTTTTGGGCCAACCATATATGTGGAGACATCATGTTGTCTATGAGTATAGACCCTGTAGTGTCATTATTACTCTGGGAGGTCATATCTATCGGATACAAGAGGTCGTTCCAATTACTGCTCCACCAAAACATTGTCGCAAGGTAATCTCTCATACTGCAAAATTCATCCTCTTCACAGTCTATTGAAAGGATGCACAGAAGATCGCTACAACCACTACAGCCTCAACACCTTCTATCCAACAAAAACATATTGTCAAAGAGAAAGAAGATATTGTTTATTTACCTACAATGGTACCTACACAATGCCCCATCAAACCTAGAGACTACAGGTTGGTGGAGCATATTTAACCCCGCCAACAACCGGTTTGTTATAGTCTTCCATAGACCAAGCAACAAAACTTCTCCAACAAAGCACACATCTCACCAAGATTCAGATTCAGAACATGTTTTCCCCTCTTCCCTGGGCACTCAACGCAATGGAGACCATTTCTTCCAAAGGGGGGATGATTGATCTAGGTGGATATTGGTGGTCACCCACCTGTTCCAACTGGCTCCTTTTGCCAATTTTTAGTTCAACACGTTATTCTGTACTTCTTTATAATTGTGGGTTCTACTCTTTTTAGACTTTCTGGATCCCTACACATCTTACAGGTGGATACTTGTAGCCTCCCACCTAATCCAAATGGATTATGTTGTATGTTTTCATGTCAACACATCTTGTTGTACTTCCAGGGCCGTTTTGGGGCCCTAAACAGTGTTATTTTGGCTCTCCACAGTCAAACTATAGACAAAGTCAGAGTTTGGCTGCATAATTCGTATTTCTTGAAAACACATTTCCAACGAGCTATCACATGCCTAAAACATAGATCATATGCAAAAGTTACGACCCTGGGAAGTTAATGTACTAACTTACTCAAACGGGGCCCACATGAATTTTGGCGTTTCATCTCCTAGGGTTAGGTTTTTGGATGTCTAGAGTTTTTTCATTCATATTTAACATAAAAAGGCCTTCAGATTCTCATTGTAATCATCTTCTTGCGAATGAGTGTATTCGTCACATCCCTTCTCAGCGATAAATCTACCACCATTCTAGCAAGTCTTGCACTCTATAATTTTACAGTCTCTTTACAATTCTTTCAATAATAGAAATAAAGTATTGTTGTATTTCTCTATTTCTGGTAAGTTTCATGAGTATTTCATTGTAATTTCTTTGCTTTCATTTCATTCTGAACATAATCCAGATCATTCCACCGCACACCCCCCCGTTCCCAATGAAAATCATCTCATGGAATATAAGAGACCTAAATGGAAAAACCAAACAAAGAATCCTCAAGCAAAAAATCATGCAAGAAAAACCCTCCATTATTATGATTCAAGAAACAAAATGTCCCTACCTTCTCCTTCAAACCTTGGTCTCCAGATTCTGGACAGGTTCACAAGCTATAGCTATTGATGCCTGTAGCACCTCTGGTGGCATGGCACTCATTTGGAATCCTTCAACTATCACACTCTCTAGTTTCTTCTCTACTAAGTATACTCTCTCATCTCATTTTCAACTTGTCGGCTCCTCCTTCTCAGGCTTCCTCACCAGTGCTTATGGACCTACCTCCCCTCTCTACAAAGATTCATTTCTCACCAACCTATGTTCCCTATAACCTCTATTTTCCAATCATCCATAGCCAATTGGAGGAGAGATTAATATCATTACTTCAATTTTATAAAAACAAGGAGGTCAAAGAAGATTAGACCCCGACTCCCAATCCTTCCTCGAGGCTATTCTTGATCTCAACTTAGTGGATATTTAAACCACTATTGGAACTTTCACCTGAAACAATCACAAATGAGGTCAACAACAAATAGCCTCTCGTTTTGATCACTTTCTTATCTCTGAATCCATCCTCTTAGCTAACCTCAATTCTCCCTTTTCTAGGCTCTGATCACTGGCCCATTTCTCTTCACCTAGACTTACATGGAAGCCCTCTCAATAATCCCTTCTACTTTGAAAGCTTCTAGATCACCCACCCCTCTTTCCCCACTCTTTTTAAAACTTGGCAGTTTGATAGAAACCCCCCACCATATCTCCCATGTACATATTCCAACAGAAGCTCAAATATGTCAAGCATTATGTTAAGATCTGGAACAAATTAGAATTTGGAAACTTCTTCAATGAGAAGAAGTAGATCATAACCAATCTAAAAAATTTGCAAAAAGAAATTCTCCAAGAAGGCATGACATAAACTCTAGCACAAGAAGAAGAAATTTAACAACATGAACTCCACAAAAGGGAAAATCAGGAAGAAATATTACGAAGCAAAAATCAAGAATAGTCTGTCTCAAAGAAGGTGAAATAAATACTACTTTGTTTCACAGATCCATGATCCAATGAAGAAATCACAACCGCATCATCTCCATTAAATACAATCAAGGAAACTCTCTAATGGAGCATAAATAAATCAAGCAGGAGCTAGTCTGATACTTTCAAAATGTAATATTCCAGATATAAAAAGTATGCAGAACAGAAATAAAATGCTAGAAATGGAAGATAAACAACAATATAACCAGAACAACACCATAATAACATTGAAATGATATCAAAATAACACCATAAAGAGCACTTTGATTCTGAGAGCAATGTTCATGGGCCTCTTCGAGAGGGAAACCTCCAGTCGAGCAAAGCTCTATTACAATAATATCCAAGCTAGGGTTCTCATACCCTCGACTCCTATTTATACTAAATATGTCTATCAAAATAACCATCTAGAGGAAGATCCTTCTAGAAGCGGAAGCTTATATTAGGTATTCTTACATTCAAATTATTCTACCTTATTGCAAGGCCTTATTAATATTGACCTTTATTATATCCGAATATATTGTTCTACCTACGTGAGGTGTTAGGTCCCTAACATGTCCTCCCCCTTAAAAACAACCTTGTCCTCAAGGCTTGAGATGTGGAAATTGTTGCAGAATGGTAGTTGGTTCAAAAGTCGCATCTACTGGAGTTGTATCTTTCCACTGGACTAACACTTCCTTGATGGTTCACTGACATAGGCGATGCTCACATTGGTCCAAAACTGCTTGTGGCTGTAGCCAAATGGATCCTTCTTCATCCAACTCAGGAAGGTTGGTTTGAATTTGGCACTTAGCTCCAATCACTTTCTTTAAGCATGAAACATGAAAAACAATATGTAGCTTAGAATGATTGGGCAAAACTAACTAATAGGCCACCTGTCCCACACGCTTGAGAATGGTATAAGGACCATAAAATTTGGGTGCCAACTTTTGACAATGGTCGACCTTAAGGAAATGTTTCTTGTAAGGTTGCAGTCGAAGAAACACCTTATCCCCTTCTGCAAATTTACATTTAGAGAGACCTTGATTTGCTTGTTGCTTCATGCGATTCTGTGCCATGACCAAATTCTCTTTGAGGGTATGGAGAATAGCCTCTCGAACTGTAAATGTTTGGCCAGTTGCCTGGACCTTGGAGACACCTGGTAAATATGAGAGAATTGGAGGTGGCTTTTGTCCATATACCGCTTCAAAAGGAGTCATGCAGGTAGTTGTATGGTATGAAGTGTTGTACCACCATTCAGCTAGGGGTAACCATTGAGCCCACTGATTTTTCTTTTCCGATGCAAAAAACCTTAAATATGTTTCCAAACACTTGTTGACAACTTTAGTTTGACCATCAGTCTGGGGATGATAAGATGTGCTGAAATGCAATTGGGTGCAACAATTCTTGCCAAAACTTGCTGGTGAAAGTTGGGTCGCGATTAGAAACAATAGAATGCATCATGCCATGAAGCTTGAAAACCTAATCCATGAAAATTTGAGCCACAATGGATGTTGTAAATGGGTGTTGAAGAGCACATAAATGAGCATACTTGGAAAGGCGATCAACAACCACCATGATGACTAATTTATTTCCCGATTTAGGTAAGCCTGTAATAAAATCCATAGAGATATCCCTCCAAATAGCAGGTGGAATTGGAAGTGGTTGTAGTGTGCCAAGAGATTTGACTGTTTCTCCCTTGCTGCATTGACACACATCACATTCAACGACAAAATTACAAACATCTTGTTTCATACCATCCCAGAAAAAGGAACGTTTGACCCAGTCATAGGTTTTGGTAAACCTGTAGTGCCTAACTGTGGGTGTAGCATGAAGCTCATAAAGTACCGTGGATTTATGTTTTGACTGTTTAATTAAATACAAATGAACTTTGTATCGAATCTCATCATGGAGCCAAGAGTACCCTGGGGAAACTGGAGAATTGGACTGCAATTGGTGTATCAGATGTGAACTTTTGGGATCGTGTAGCCATTCCTGGAGAACGGCTTGGATCCAATCTAGTACAATGAAGGAGAGAGAAAAAGGTGATCCTTCATCTTCATATTTTCAGGAAAGTGCATCCGCAACCACATTGTCTTTGGCTTTATTGTAAATGATCTCATAATCATATCCAAAGACCTTAGTCACCCATTTTTGTTGCTCTGGGGAGGAAATGTGTTGTTCCAGAAAATACTTGAGGATTTGATGATCTGTCTTAATTTGGAAGTGTTTCCCCAATAGATAAGGGTGCCACATATCAACGACATGCATAATAGCCAACATTTCCTTTTCATAGATTGATTTTCCCATATTTCCTTCAAACAGTTGTTTGTTGGTAAAGGCCAAAGTTCGACCCTCTTGCATAAGGACTGTGCCAATTCCTTTCCCTGAAGCATCACATTCTAGGAAAAAAGTCTTTGTGAAATGAGGAAGGGCCGGGATTGGAATGGTGCACATGGCCATCTTCAAGGTTTGAAAATCCTGAGAAGCTACTGGAGTCCAAGTGAAAGAATTATTTTTAAGGAGTGCAGTGAGAGGTGCCTCAATCTTTCCATAATTCTTAACAAACTTGTGATAATAACCTATTAAGCCCAGAAATCCATGCAAGATTTTGAGAGTCTTTGGGTGAGGCCAGTCTTGCATAGCTTCAATCTTTCTAGGATCCACCCTGACGTCGTCCTTGCCAACAAGATGACCCAAGTACTCGAATTCTGAGGTGCTAAAAGCACATTTAGACTATTTCAGGAAAAGTTGTTGTCGAGAGAGTAGATGGATAACTCGATCCACATGAGCAATATGGTATGTCTAGGTTTTTATATAGATCAATATATCATCAAAGAAAAGTAAGACAAAATGACAGAGAAAAGGATGGAAGACATGATTCATGAGGCTTTGGAAGGTGGAGGGGGAATTACACAAGCCAAAGGGCATGACCAAAAAATCATAGTGGCCCTTATGAGTTCTAAATGAAGTCTTAGGAATGTCGGCCTCTTTCATACATATCTAGTGGTAGCCAGAATGAAGATCAAGTTTAGTAAAGAACTGGGCACCACTCAATTCATTCAAGAGTTGATCAATGATGGGAATGGGAAATTTTTCTTTAATGGTGAGTTTGTTGAGGGCATGGAAGTCAAGACACATGCGCCAAGAACCTTCTTTCTTCAGGACCATGACCACATGAGAAGAGTAGGGGATTGTACTAGGGTGGATAACGCCTGCGTTAAGCAGTTCCTGAACCATTTTCTCAATTTCATCTTTTTGGGAAAAGGGGTGAGGATAGGGACGGATATTGGGAGGAAGGCTTCCTGGTACAAGGGGAATGGGATGATCATGAACAACACGGGAAGTAGGGAGTCTCTAGGGAGTGGAAAATATGACTTGATGTTTAGAGAGAATGGATTGGAGGTCTTGTGGCACTGAGGGTTTCTTAGTTGCTTGTATGGCATGGAGTTAGGAAATAACACTAGAATGACCTTTTTTGAGCAGCTTTTCCATGCGATGGGAACTAATGATCTCAGGTGAACCAGTGGTGATGCCTTGGAACTTATATTTTTGGCCCTCCTGGTCAAATTACATGGTTAATTCCTTAAAATCCATGAGAATAGGACCCAAATTCCTTAGCCAATTTGCACCCAACACAATGTCACAACCGTCCATGTCGATATAAAACATACGATATTTCAGGTGGTAGTCACCAACTTGGAGACACACATTTTCACAATGCCCTCCACATTTCATGGAGCAGCCATTTGCAATCATGATTTGGAAGTTATTGACTGCATGGATATAGCAATGAGTTTCTTGGGAAATGCGGCGATGAATAAAATTATGGGTGCTTCCACTATCAACAAGAATGATGACCTTCCTATACTTGATGTAACCAATTAGCTTGAGGGTTTGGGGAGTAGAGAATCTAGTGAGAGCATTTAGGGAAATGACTGGTTCTACTTCAAGAGGGTCGGAGGGAGGGGTTATGTCAGTGGTTTCAGGTGACTCAGACACAAGGGGAGTTTCAACATCCTCTTCCGAAATATCCTCCGAGATGTCCATAAAAAAGATTTTGTTCCTTACACTTGTGGCCCGAAAAATATTTGTCATCAAAATTATAACAAAGGCCTTTGAGTTGGTGTTCAACCATTTTAGCCCTGTTCAATTTTTGGATCTTTAGTGGAGCAAAGGAATTAGTGGGATTTATTGGTTTAGTGCGAGGAATATAGGAGGGTTTCCTATTTTGAGAAGAAACAAGTTGGTGTTCTTCCTTAGCTCTTTTAGTAGCCTCCACCCAACTCTGAGGCTGAGCCATGAGGACATGGGCATGAATCGCATCCTTGAGGCCACTGATAAAACCCCGATAAATCTCATCCTTGAGGCCACTGATAAATCTCATCCTTGAGGCCACTGAGGTACTATTAATAATTTAGTATTGAAAATAATGTTTTTAGATATGTTAGATAGTTCATAGGGATTGCCATCCATAAACAATGACAATCTTGAACGCACCAGCCCTCGATTACATCTGTCAATCTGTCTATGGCGGAACTCCGAGTGCTATTTGGAGGACACGAAACAATGAAAGTGCAATGTTCAACCAGCCAGCCCGCAGGTCCACTTTTCAATTTCCAAATTCCGCGACATACAAATTGACGACCTATATATGTCACTGAGATACAATATGACCATCGACCCTTCACGTCTTCTGGGTATATCTTCTGTCATTTTTCTTTTGTAACCCGCCCGACTGCTTTCCATACTTTGGTATTTCTTGGAATCGGTTTCCCCATCACCATTGCCTTCATGCTTGTTTCCAGATATGAAATAACTAAGCTTTAAAGCTAGTAGCCATCCTGCAGGAACCATTAAGATTGTCATTAATGTCTGAAAATCCGGAGAAGATTTGTCATTACTACGAATTAAACTAATATTTGCGCACAACTATGTTATCTTTTCCAAGTATTCATTTCAAAAGTGATGCAATATTCTTTTTTTGTGTGCCCACAGGTTGGTTCTTTTAATAAATTTCTAATTATTAATCTCTTTTTGTCGTCACCGCCACCTTGGCATTTTTTTCTAATTGTGCAATTACTAAGCTGTGATGGTGACAACTTATTCCGCACAAACACTGGAAATTGTCATTGATCAACGAAAGGCTCGAGGACATATTCCATTGATACGCATTAAACCATAATTTGCAGAGGGTTATATTATCCCTCCCCGATTTTCATTTCAAACATTGTCTTGAGCAAACGGAAATTCTTAATAACTTCTGAAAGCAGTTCTCTCCACACACAGAAAACACATTAGGGCATAATGGCCAGACGTTCCACTATTCTAGGGCATTCATTTCCCTTCGCCCAGGAGTATAAAAGGAAATGGTCCCTTGGTGCACCGAGAGATATATTTCAAGACAAAAAATTCCATCGCAACCCTGGCTGCTCAGAGAACCTGCCCCGTTGGATTCATGCATGTCGCAGAAGTTGATGCCATGAATTTCGAGCTGGAAGAAGACGATCTGATGGATGATAATACAACAATGGATGATGGAAATGCAAAGACTCTTCCCACTCCTATGCCCAAATTGAAATGAACCATAACAAACAAAGCTTCTTGTCTTGGTGATGGCGAGCATGACAACACCAAAAGGAGTTTTAGAAAAGAAACCAATGGTAAACGCAACAACGACTTTATAGCATGAAAGTAGGAATTCCAGACTTCCAAATTAGTCTGTTCTAGGTGGAAGAGTTTCATTGTAAAGAAATGATATATTGATGCTCCCAGAGATACATTTCAAGCCAAAAAAATATTGATTAACATCTTCGGAATCAGGTCCAAAACTCTCGCTGCTACAAGGCATTTCCCTACTAGTCATCTCCTTCTACCCAGAATGGACTAATTTGGGCCTTTGGAATTGCACATGCAAGCTGTGCTACTCAATTGTTTTGGACTATTCAGAGGCAGTTTCAGCTAACGGCTATTCCACTTTCCTTGTGACCATTTACATGTTTCATACTGCAGATACCGTGCCTGTGTTTTTCGTAGATACCTTCAATGTTTTCTCCCAAAGAACTGGGTCCAATTTCTAAGGATATATGTACAATACTCGGTGTTTTTCTTATTTTTTTAAATGGATTTTCTATTAAAAAAAAATTCCTTCGACTCTTTGTTGTTTCCTCTTTTCTGGAATTAATGCATATTCTAACTTGCGTGGTTCGGTCCTCTCGTACTTCTTCGATATTTTGTTTACTAATACCAATGTACAATGTTGCAGCAAAATCATTATTCTTGTTTCTAGACATGCAATTATTAATTTTTAATGCTAACAGCCCATTATGCAAGAAGTTTAATACTTGACTTAATATGTTGCACCCATGGAAGAAATGAACACAGTTACACCCACACGTTCCAATAAAATCTATTCTTCAACAAAGCATTTGTTGGCAATTAGCAGAATATGAAGTTTACTAGTTAAGTTGATATGTTACAGTCATGGAAAAATGTATCAAGAACATATTTACACGCAGAGGTTGCAATAAAATCTAATCTTGAACAACGCATTTGCTGACAATTAGTAGAACATCATGGTTTTACAACAATGGGAATTCCTTGAAACCGATTCACGCTTACCAAAATTGCCTTCCGCCTTTCTATTTTCCCACTCTTTTATTCCCTCTAGTTTCTCTTCATGGTTACTTAATCGTTTTTTTTTTGGAAAATGCCTTGCTTCGCGGATTCATGCCTTTCCAATGACCGCTTCTCCTTTCTTTAAATTGACCCTCTATTGTTCCATGTCCCACAAGTGGCACCCAGAGTTACGCAATATACAAATTGACAGGCGGACTTGCGCAGTGGTCGGGTCAACATTACACTTCTACTTTTCTGTGACCTCCAAACATCATTCAGAGCTCTGCGATATACAAATTGACAGATATACAAACTTTCAACCGTTCTTAGATCATACCCTCTTCAGTATTACGATCCCCATTTTGAAGCCTGTATGTCCACTTTCCATGCTTCGCCATTTGTTCAAATTTCTTTGGCGGATCGTCGATTTGGCGGGTTGACGAAATATTTAGTTCGTAGTCGTTGTTTCCTATGCTCGTGCCCCTTTGATATTAGAAGTTGGAAATTATATATAAGATCTTATTGCTACGCATGCAATTAGCAATTTCCCTATTCCATACTTAGCCACTTTGCCAGAATTCCGCAAATATACAAACCGGCCACTGAATTGCCCCATCATGATCTCTTCCATTTTACACATTTTGCACTCAAAATTTATGAAACATAAAATTTCACCATGCAACACTTGGCTATCCTGACTATCCCCATAACCCTTTTTTGAATCTCGTCCAATCGCTTTTTAGAGCTTGCCATTCTTTCCTTGCTCTCTATCGTCTTCGTCACCTTCGCACTTGTCTATAATAAAAGAAAATAATTTTATATATATATATATATATATATATATATATATATATATATATATCGTGTTTCTAAATATGGAATTACTGCCATTTAATTCTAACAGGTCATCATGCAGAAACCATATAGATTGTCATTGATGGGCAAAAGGCTCAAGGACATCTTGTATTGATGCACATTAAACCAAAATTTGCGGGGGAATTATATTATCCCTTCTGACTGTTCATTTCAAAATCATGAAATCTCGTTCACACGGTGTGGCCTTCGCACGTTCATGAAACCTCCATTCCTTAATTTCTCTTCTTCGTACCCTACACCTTCGCATTTCTAAATATGCAATAAATAAACTTTACTACTAACAGTTCATCATGCACCACCAATACAGATTTTCATTAATCAAGGAAAGGCTCAAGGAGCTTTCCCATTCATAAGAATTTAACCAAGATTTAGCGAAAAGTTTCATTATCGACTCTAACTGTTCATTTAAACCATCATCTGTAGCAAAGAAATCTTCTCGTAAACCTATGGCATCAGCTCAACAACAGTTCTATGGAGATACAGTGTAACATACCCACTACCTACAATCAAATTTTTCGTTGATTTCTCAACAATGAGAATCCTGAAGCTCACAGCAGCGAAAGGCCAATCCCGATCTAAAGGCCTTTATTTCCCTGTCACGGCCTCTTCTTCACACGCCTGTGACATTTCCTCGATGATAGCTTCGGGTTTTGGAGTTTCGTGATTCCTGACAACAAAAGTTCCTATCCTCTCGAACTCCCGATCTCCGATGAGCAACTTTACCGATATGCACCCTTTACGCGTTAGCCCTCCTGGCTATGCTCGTGGTCCACATGACCTTCCCCCTATATGACCGCAGCCATGCCTCCTCATCGGATATTCGGACTTTTCAATGTTGAAACACACTCGTCCTTAGGATTCATGATCCCTCGAATCCCAACGTGCTCTTTATGCACTAGCTCTCCTGGCTAGTGTTAGGACCACACAATGTACCTTTTTGCCCATACTTTTTGCCACTATTACACTTTTGATCACCCACATTTAAACTCATATTATCACTTTATCTGATCATTCCAAAGGTATACAACGCCCCTTCTCATTACTATATGTTTAATCTGTTTTGCATAATATTTTACATCACTCTCGTACTTAACCATTGATTAGAAATGTATAAGTGCTAAAACATTTCAAACTGCAGATTAGCATTTGAGGCCTGTTGCTGAAACAACAATTCACAGAAGCCGTTACACAGTCCAAGGTCGTAGATGCTGAAATACAGAGTTGTTACACAGTCCAAGGTCACAGAGTTGTTACATAGTCCAGGGTCGCAGATGCTGAAACACAGAAGATCGACGATGCTGAGAAAGTTGTTACACAGTTCATGGTCACGATGTTGAAACACAAAGGAAGCCATTACACAGCCCAGGACCGACGATGCTGAAACACAAAGGAAGTCATTACATAGTTAGCGGTCAACAACAACTCTACAACAGTCGCACCATGAGCCAAGCACCAACCATCGCTCCTACATGAGAATGCTGAAACAGTCAAGAGCAAAAATCCCATGGCCGAAACAGCCCGCGATTTGCGGTGCTGAAATAGCATCAGCAGCAACGAGAAAGAACTGTTACTCCAATCGTAACAACAACACCTCATTCAGCACTTGTAATAGCATTCTGTTGTGCGAGACTAGGACATCCTATTCTGGTTTAGAAAGTTGATCTGACTAAGAATAGGACTCAGATATACATCTGTAATTTCTGATCAATTGTATCGAAGGGGGTTCCCTCTTTAAATAAGAGGAAATCATCATTCGAAAAGGCCCCAAGTTTTATGTATTAAGAAAGCTTCAGAGAGAGAGACATACTTCAATTCCATATTGTAATATGATCCGTTGATAGATGAATAGAAGACTGTTTTGAGCATCCTTCTCTAGCCTTTTCGTCTCAGGGGAATCTTGTGAGAAGGGAGGGCCCACCTTCTTCACAAGATTCACCCGTTAGTTTTATAGTGTGATTAGTGTAGTTTCTGTTTATGCCTTGATTAACTTTTGTCTTGCTGAAACACTACTTTTAATGAATTATGCTTTGCTGAAACACTACCGAACTCTGTCTTGTTAAGAGCTTTATTTTATTGAATGTTACACTATTTTCACGAAGTTCATAATCATTTTAATTAGCAATCTTGTGTGATGATTTTATGAGATTTTCTAATCAGAGACTGGGTTAAAGGTCCTTGCTTAATGGAAGGGATTAGATGGTCTTGTTCTCTGTAGAAGTAGTTAGCTTTCAGTTATTTTCACAAGTGTGCTAATCAGAGACTGGGTTAAAGGTCCCTGCTTAATGGAAGGAATTAGAGGGTCCTGTTCTCTATAGAATTAGTTAGCTTTCAGTTATTTTCACAAGTGTGCTAATCAAAGACTGGGTTAAGGGTCCCTGCTTAATGGAAGGGATTAGAGGATCCTGTTCTCTATAGAATTAGTTAGCTTTCAGTTATTTTTACAAGTGTGCTAATCAGAGACTGGGTTAAGGGTCCTTGCTTAATGGAAGGGATTAGAGGGTCCTGTTCTCTGTAGAATTAGTTAGCTTTCAGTTACTTTCACAAGTGTGCTAATAAGAGACTAGGTTAAAGGTTCCTACTTAAAGGAAGGAATTAGAGTGTCCTATTCTCTGTTAGATAGAGTTCGCCTTCTATGCATTAATATTTTCATGAAAGTGTGTTAATCAGAACAAGGTGCAGGAGTTCCTGCTTGGGAATAGGGTCTTGTTCTCTGATTACATAATATTTGTTCTTTCCTGTTGCAGTTGTTATTTTAATGTAATTCAGGATTCTTTAGATTAATCATCTCTTTAAGCTCTGCAATAGGTAGGTTGCTTTCCTGTAATTCAAGTCAGAACTTCAGTTCATTCAAGGCAAGTGTGATTAATATAGTTTCCTTTACTACAACTCTAAGTTGCTTTTGGAATTGAGCATATATAATGCGTGGTTATCTTTGAAACAAGCAGACTTCCCTGGGTTGACAATTCATGTAGCACTTGATTGTTTAAATTAATTAAGCAATTATAGTGACCAACAGCTAGGCTCCTGGCCCATACGACCGTTATCCCCGTGACCGCAGTCTCACTGCTCGTAGGGGTTTCGAGATTTTACGTGCCGCAATACATTGTCCCACGGGATTCCCGATCCTTCAAATCCCGAAACGCTCCAACTTCCGTTAGCTCTCCGGGCTAGACCTCTAGCCCACGTGACCACTATTCCACAAGACCACAGTCTTGTCTCCCATCGGGGTTTCGAACATCGCAAGGTCAAAAAGAATAAACATTTGGTCCTCGTAATCCCCGACATCCTGATAGGACGTTAGTTTCCACTAGTCCCCTTGGCCAGACCTTTTGGGTCCATACGACCTTCCTCTATATGACCGCAGCCATATACTTCTGTCGGGATTCCTCCTATCGGGGTTTTGACACTCGTGATGTCCCAACAACTTGGTTCACCGATCCCCGATTCCTGACATGCTCCTCTGTTGCCTTAGCCTCCCGGGCTAAGTCTTTAGTCCACGTGACAAATGTCCCCGTGACCACAATCACACCTCTTGTCGGGGTTTCGGACTTCGGAGTTTCACAATGTATAGACTTCTCGTCCCCGTGATTCTCGATTCTCCGGATCCCGACTGGCTGACAACTGGCTCCCACTTATCGGGGTTTCGCGGTTCGCGATTCCAAAATGCATAAACACTTTGTCACCAGGATCCCCAATATCCCGATGACCCAAACACCGATCATCAACTTCCTATCGGGCCTTTCCCCGATGGCACCGATTGCTGCCACGCATCCTCCTCAAGATGGATGGTTTTGATCTCTCTGGGATTTAGAGACTTGTGATGTCCCGATTCCTTCGACCTCAGAAACTTCGATTTCCCAAATGTCGATATCCCAATGAAGGTCGGGAAGTCTTCTTGGTGTGAGAAGGGTTAAACCCCGTGCACCTTCTATCCGATCTAACGGCTGACAGGTAAATGGACCAAGATCTAACGGTCTAGATCCATTCTTCCTACGCACACCCCAGAGACTAAACTTCGAGCATCTTAACCCGATTCAACGGCTGACGGGATCTTCTGGATGAGATCTAACGGCTCAGATTGTCCCACCTTGTGCATTCTTCCACTACTTCGTGGATACGAAAAGATCAACGGTCCAAATGTTCTTCTGGGCCTTGGGATCTATGATCCTGATTTCCTCTATGTTCATGAAAATAGAGGGAAAAAGGGACAAGGTATGTAATGCCCTTGTTACTTTCGTTAGTCTAACGGTCATGAATGGCTATGGGTCATTCAACGAGATCTCATTCGTCGATTTGTTACTTATCCCTACGCTACTACCTCGAAACCTTAAGAGGGTCATTCCTCCTCATACATGGTTATTAAGACTTGCCCATTCAAGTCCTTTTTCCAGGTTCTTAGAAAACCTCTCCAAGGAGGGAATCTCTATGAGGAGATCTATACCATGGCATTCCCGGAGACAGATAAGGGTCAACAGCTTCTCAAAAATGGGATGGAAGCCTAACTTAGTTCAACCTAGGCATAAGTAGATTCATTTATCAACGTAAGTCGTGCATGGTTTCCTCTATTATAAGCATATATCTATTAATTCTTATCAAAACACTGCACAGACATTCTTACACTGAAATCATTCACAATTTCACAGTTCTATGAGCATATATATCAGTATATGAATTTTCAAGATGCAATATGTAAAACACTTATCATAAATACACTAGAAGTGGGTACAACTGCTGAGAGGGGTTCTTGTTTCCACCCAACCGTAGGCTCAATGACTCCCAACAGATTTACCACTAGCCACCCCTGAGCTGAGACCACGGTGCTCTAAGACTATGTCTCTCTGTCTACTAGTGACCAGGAGTGAAGGTTGCAATCCTTCCTCTCTGCTATCACTCACTCTACATAAAAATGCCAGAGTTCCCCTTGCGTCTACCCCTTTCCAATCGCTTCTATCTCATGCCTTATCCTCTCACGAAGTTGTGTGTGGCACGATTCCCCTCATGTCTGATCAGGCCTAACGGCTCTATGGATGGGTGGTTCACCATCCCATCCATCATTAAGCCATCCGCCCACCAGCCTGCGAGGCATTAAATTCGAGGCCAGTGAGCCTCTTTTGGTTCTCTGGGTTAGTGGAGTCCAAATAAAGTGTTAATTCTTGGTGGAAGTTAATGCCACCTTTCCAGGTGCCTTCCACAGCCATCATGGTCTCTTTTCTGCACATCCCCTCTCAGCTGTCGTGCAACAATTCAAAATGTCATTCACATTCATTGACCTTTTCCTCAAGGTCCATTTACATCACATATTCATATTTGTGAGTTCGCCATAGTTCTTGGCCAGTCTAGTTATATTTACAAGCTGGGGGAAACAAGGTGTTACAATTCCCTCCCCCTTAAAAGGAACATCGTTCTTGATGTTCTTAGCTACTGATATGAATTGCATGTACAGAAGTAAACAAAATCAGATATGCCTGTCTCATGGCATCCTCCATTTCCCATGTAGCCTCATCTGGGCCAAAATGTTTCCACTGCACCTTGACCTGTGCAATGGTTCTGTTCCGGAGTGGGGTTTCCTTTCTGTCCAGTATGCATTGGGGTTCTGGTAGAAATTCTCCCTCTGGTTCCACCTGGATCACAGACCAGTCAATTATATGATTAGCATCATGTACATATTTCTTCAATAATGAAACATGGAAAACATTATGTTCTTTTATTGTGGGAGGAAGTGCTAGCCGATAGGCTACCGGTCCCACTCTATCTAGAACCTCAAAGGGTCCACAATACCAGGGTGCCAATTTGGCACAAGCTCCCATTTTGGGAACTCCTTCTGGGCTTAATTCTGAGATATACATGGTCTCCCGTTTTGAACTCTCTTGGAGTTCTCTTTTGATCAGCATAACTTTTCTGTCGGTTCTAAGCGACCTTCAGATTTAGTTTTATCTGAGTCACTTGTTGTTCCATTTCCTTCAACATATCGGGTCCAATAGAAATCTTGTTTACAAGGTTACTCCAGCTAACTAGAGTATTACACGGCCTACCATAGAGGACCTTGAAGGGACTCATCTTTAAGGATTCTTGGTAGCCGTTGTTGTAGGCGAATTCTACCAATGGCAGGTAGTCTTCCCATTTCCTGGGTTGATGCATTAGATGCATCCTTAACATATCTTCTAATATTTGATTTACTCTTTTTTTCTGTCCGTCAATTTGAGGGTAATAGGCAGTGCTAAATAGTAATTTAGTCTCTAGACCGATCATCGGAGATTTCCAAAAATTGGAAGTAAATTTTGTGTCTCTGTCAGATATTATTTCCCTCAGCATACCGTGCAGTCGGAATACCTCTTTCATGAATATCTGGGCAATATCTATCGCCTTGCAAGTTGATTTGACGGAGATGAAATGAGCAGACTTTCTCAGTTTATCCACCACCACCATAATGGCGTCATTCTGTTTGGTTGAAGTTGGCAATCCAGTGATAAAATCCATGGAGATGGTTTCCCATTTCCATTCTGGGATGGGTAGAGGGTGTAGTAGTCCTGCTGGGTATCGATGTTCTGCTTTAACCTGTTGGCACTCTATGCATTGGGCCAAATATTTGGCTATGTCCTTTTTCAATCCAAGCCAATAAAATTGTTTCTGGGTGGCAGTAATCATTTTCTGGTATCCTGGGTGACCAGTGTAGGGTCTTGTATGTAGTTCATCCATGATGAACCTCTTCAAGTTGTCACAATTGGGAATGTACAGTCCATCTCTATAAGTGAGCAGGCCTCCTTCGGTCATTTGATAGCCTTCATATTTTTCTCCAACGGGTCCTTGTTGTAGGTACAGGGTCACATTTCGAACGAAGGGATCTATTTCTTGTGCCTTTTTTACTCTGTTCTTGATATCTGTCTCGCAGGTACTCACCGCTGCCAGGTGAATTGTTCTCATGCTTCTGCTAAGGGCATCGGCCACCCTATTCTCTTTCCCTTTAATGTGTTTGATTTCAAAATCAAATTTTCTAAGGAGGGCCATCCATCTAGCTTGTCTAGCATTGAGCTTGGGTTGATCAAACAAATACCGCAATTCACAGTGATCCGTCATAAGTACAAACTTCCTTCCCAGGAGGTAATGCCTCCACATTTTTAAGGCGTTCACTATGGCAGCCAGTTCCAGATCATGAGTCACATAATTGACCTCGTGTTCATTCAATTTTCGGGATTCATAACAGATCACCTTTCCTTCCTGCATAAGGACTCCTCCGAGCCCTTCCTTACAGGCATCTGTGCACACAAGGAAGTCAACTTCTGGGTCAACGATTTTTAACACAGGT